>PVIW01002284.1:35417-46133 GCA_004026585.1 Noctilio leporinus | reverse complement strand
GTAGGCCTTCAGTGGTCAGGGGGAAGGGGGTTGGGGGAGGGGGAGGAAGAGGCAGGGAAGGGGAGCAGCTTAGACAAGAACCTAGTATAAAGGAACCATGGACATGGACAACAGGTGGGATTGACTTTGTGGGGGATGGTTGGGTGGGGAGGGGGACAGAGGGGAGCAAAAAGGGGATGATGTAATACAACAACAATAAAATTTTTAAAAAAAGTAGCATCATATCTACTGGTCTTTGCTGTCTGTAGTTGAGGGCTCAGCAGTGGAGGTAAACAGAGTGGCTTTAATGAGAGGAAGTCCGTGTTGATAAGATGACCTGTGTTGTGATTATTAGTAAGTCTCTTGCCTCAATCACTCTTGTCCTTGCCCAATTCACTTGTCTATAAAGTGGCTATGGTCACCTTGTCTGCCTGATTATTCAGATTCTTTTCTGGTAAAATAACTCTATCATGAACATTCATGTGGGACACAAATATTATCATATTCTGTGTTTATTCAGAAAGGTCTATCCTCATACTTCTTCTCTAATCATCTTCCTTCTAAGTCCATAACCAATCAACCAAATCATTAGTCATTGCTCATAAATTAATGTAGATCCATACATTTGGTCATCTCTCTTTCTAGACAAATGAACCAACCAGGTACTCTGTTTGGAATTTTCCCACTGTGAAGATTTCTTTCACTTTATCATTCATGACCACACTTAGCGGGGGCGTAACACTGCAGGTATCCAATTTCAGCTTCTGCCAACATTTTTGGTAGAAATACCTGTAAATCTGACCCATTTTTTCTTCCTTAATTAAATCATCATAAAGATTGCCATAGGTGCAGATTGACAGAGGAGAAGCAATGTAGCACAAATACCTTTTTCTTTTTCTTTTTTTTTAAGTTGGTTTAGGAAAAGTTGTCTGCATGTATTATCACCTGGAAGAAATAGTCTCTCCCAACACAGTGAATGGAAAAATAGGGAAGCACTTTTGGAAAAGTCAGAAGCAATGAAGGCAGATCCTGCCTGGAGAAATGATGGATAACAATGGGGGCAGGATAAAGAATGGGGAGAAATGGCAGACCAATGAGGGCCAAAGAAGGAAAAAATCGTTTCTGTGACATATAAATACACCTTGAGCAAAATTTAATCTTAACTTATAAGAAGTAGGTAGCAAACTATTTTTAATTAGCAAGGCCATGAACAGGGAAATTACTTGATATTAAAGTGTATGATGTCATACTTAGGATTATTAGCCCAAATGGGGGCTATGCTCCTAAGATGGTATATCGCAGAAGCATGCAGTAATTCACTATTACTACTTTTTATAAATTTATCACAGGTATACCTTGTTCGTTTCTTATTAAGTCAGTTTTTAAGTGTTATATCTTTTATTTATTACACTAAGTATCTAGTATCCTAATTTGCGTTATTTCTGAGTTTAGATCATAGTTTCTAGAGTTTGTAAAACTATTTAGTCATCACTACCTGGAACATTTTAGCACCAGGTGGCAGCAAAATCTGAGAGCTGAGATAAAATTCTTGGCAGGAGAGTAAACACCTAATTAAGAATTTATCTCAAACCTTAGGATGGTTAATATGGAACAGCAATGCATTACTTCCCAATCCTCCTGGTTTTAAATAGATATTTCCCCGCTCTCATTTTAGTGAGTGATTATAAATTGTGCATATACCCTCCCTCTATCCCCCATACACTCACACATACTCTTGTAAACACAGAGAACACCCACCAGCCAGTCAAGTGGACTGTTCTGGAAATTGACTTCAGAAGGACAAGAACTAGAATAGCCCAAGGCATAGAAAGCCAACAGAATAAACCAAATTGGAGCCTGTTAGGAAAATCCAGGATCTAAAGGAAGACACCAAGTTCAAACAATACCGGGAGCAGAACTAAAGTCTGGTAACTTAAGGAGACCAAGGCGGGGAGATAAAGCAAGAGCAGGTGAGAAACATAACAGTAACTAACCTCTCACCTTTAGGGGACATGTACTTGCTTGGACATTTTGAGCTGGCCTAAGGAGACAAAGAAGAAACGAGAGTTATGCTCTCCTCTGAAATGTATCCAGCCGTTGACTATCATCTCTGCAAGATTCTTCATTCTCAGGCCCTGGCTGGTGACACAGTGGATAAGGCACTGGCCTGCAAACCCAAAGGTCGCTGGTTCAATTCCCAGTCAGGGCACATGACCAGGTTGCAAGCCAGGTCTCCAGCCAGGTCTGTCGCTGGAGGCAGGTGAAAGGCAACCATACATTGATGTCTCTCTCCCTCTCTGCTTCTCTCCCTTCCCCTCTCTCTAAGAATGATTTAAAAAGAAAAAAAAGATTTTCTATTCTATACAGGCTGGCTAAAATCTATACAGGCTGACTAAAAACAGAGTTCTGGGGCCCTTCTGTAACTTTACCCTGTACTTGCTAGGTGACCCAAACTGTCTCTTTCCAAGCTTGAGGTGTCCCTCAGGTGAGACTTCGTGCTAAGCTAGTCTTGCCAGAGGAGATGGTAGTGATTTGGGATAGCAGTTCCAATTTGCTCTTATTTAAGAAGCGCTACCAAAGGGCCTGGTATTCAAGCTGTCAAACTGAATAGAGATACATACTTTAAAAAAAACATTTTAAAGTCCACTAAACAGAGGTTTTAGTTGGAAAGTAACTCAAAATTGCCAAGCAACTTTACTTTCAAATGCTTCCTTAATCATAATACTCATATACTTCCAAATAGTATTTTTCAATAATTATATTTTGTAAGCATCTTTTAAAAACAGGTGTTAGGGCTTTTAGGCATTTTCAACCTTCCTTACTACTTGTGATAAAGACCCACAATTCAATCCTTGGAACATGTATCAAATCTCAAATTAGACGCCATCATTTGCAGAATCTCTAAAAGGTTTGAAAGGAGATCCATTGTAATCTTTCTTCATTCCTGAGGCTTTCCACACAATTGCATTTTTCACTTTATGGCTGTAAAAATGAATGTTCACGTCATATGTCTAAAGAAAAACAACAGCTTTTGTTCCATGGAGCATTTCAGAAGATTCACAGCTGTTAACAGGTGGAAGAATTTCAGCTTTTGCCCTGAGGAAGAAAACCTGCTGTGGTCATTACTGCTTCTCGAGAAGTAGCTGTGATTATTTCTGGCCTTGCAAACCGAGAGTGGACTATCTTCATCAAATGGATGTTTGTGGACAACCAGCAACAAGATGGAATCAAAATATCCGATGCTAAAGAGTTGCTAGGTGTCCAGAACAAATGTCCTGGTGTGGTATCAATGTTCTTGAGGCTACACCTCTGGGACCTGACTTAGCAGCCGGGTCAGAGTGGATTTCTCTCTCTCTCTCTCTCAAATGGATACCCACTAACCTGATGCTTGTTTGTTCATTTATAACCAGGATCCTTTAGTAAGTATTTTCTTCATCTGTAAACAAATCAACATAGAAAGCCTAATTATTATCAAAAGTCTGCTGCACATTACCATAGACTCAGAACAAGACAATTAACACACAAGTCCAGTATTTAATAGCAGTAGCTTTGAAATATAGCCAAATACACTTTTCTCCATAAAGAGCAAGACAGATTAAGTCCTTCATAGTTTCTTTTTAATTTAATTTTATTGTTGTTGTATTACATCCATCCCCTTTTTACTCTCCTCTGTCCACTTCCCCACCCACCCACTCCCCCACAAAGTTAATCCCACTGTTGTCCATGTCCATGGTTCTTCCATACTAGGTTCTTGTCTAAACTGCTCCCCTTCCTTGCCTCTTCCTCCCCCCTCCCCCAGCCCCCTACCCCCTTGCCCACTGAAGGCCTAGTCACTGTATTCATAGATCTGGTCCTGTTTTGCTTGTTGTTTGTTTTGTTCATTATTGTCCTGTAATGGGTGAGATTATATGGTATTTGTCTTTCACTGACTGGCTTATTTCCCTAAGCTTAATACTTTCTAGTTCCATCCATGTTGTTGCAAAGGTTAGGAGTTCCTTCTTCCTTTCTGCTGTTCATAGTTTCTTTATTTGGACTTGATCTGGTAGCTTTTCTAGTACTGACATTTTATATTTGACTTCAACTTGATTTTTATTTTCTTCTGGTGCAAATGGAAGCATACTAGGAACTCAAAAGGTTCAGATAAACCACACCAGTGGGAAACTGTGGCTCAAGATGTATGAGGAGGAAGAGAGTGCCCTTAATAACTCTGCACAGCTTTAAATCTATAGACTCAGATACATTCTATCCCATTATATACAAGAAACATAGACACTGCTTATTGTCTTCTGAGACATTTTGAGACATTATCGAGTTGAGGAGAGGTGTTTAAACTCTAGAAACAAGCATACATTCTGACTTTCCAAATAGAGAAATGATTTGAGCCTGAAAATGATAAGGGAGATTCTCTATAGAAAGACATACAGATTTTCTGTATCTTCTTTTCTTATCTAGCAATGTAATCTGAGCATGACCAGTATCTTTTAGTGACAGCACAGGTTTCATTCCATTTCAAACACATGTTTATGTGCATGATTTTAAAAAGTCAAGATAACAGACTTTATCTTCTAATGTTCTGATAGGCTACGACTCTTACTTAGCTCTTCTATTTAAACTTAAATAGAATTTTTAAAACACATAAGAACAAAGATTTAGGTAGTTTGAAGTTTGTAACTTTCCTTGAATTCTTTTGAAAACAAAATTCAGACTTTAACTCTGAATGCAAAAATATTCAGTTATCAATAGAGTCATATTATATTTGTGTTATCTTATACACAACCTTAATCACATTTTATTTTATTTTTTAAGATTTTATTGATTATTTTTAGAAAGAGGAGAAGGGAGAGAGGCAGAGAGGGAGAGAAACATCTATGTATGTTTGCCTTTCACCTGCCTCCAGCTACGGACCTGGCTTGCAACCTGGTTATGTACCCTGACTGGAGAATTGAACCAGTGACCTTTGGGTTCACAGGCTGGTCCCTTATCCACTGTGCTACCAGCCAGGGCCTTAATCACATTTTAAAGTGTAGAAAATCAGCAGTATTGCCAGAAGGAAATGCATGCAATGTTCCTTTTCCAATATGCCTCATCCATGCAAAGTTCCCCAGGGAGCATTTCAAATACTTCACCAGCAGTTAATTAAATAAGCAATAAAAAACATTAAAAAAAAAGAAATGATCTTTATTTATAATGAACCTCATTCCAGAAGGACTAACATTATTTGCAAAACTGCAGATAATTCAACAACGTATTTTAAAAGTAAGGGAAGGATTAAAAAAAGAACATGAATGTGAGAAAAGTAAGCCAGGGCTGAAGTGAGCATTCACATCCATGCTTGGATGTTCTATGACTTGCTAAATTTGACTTAGGCCTTCTAGCAGTGGTTGCAAAGAAGGACACAATCAGTTCCATGATTCGTCAAGCTTTAAAAAACAAAGTCTATTTAGAGCAGGCAACATTCCAGGTTCTGAAGTCCAAGGGTGGAGTAGCTCAATCATCTGCTGACCTAATATATTTCCTGGTGGTAAACTGAGCTGGTTGAGAGTGGAATTATGTATTTGTCAAGAGTACCTAAAATGCAGCTCGGATCATTTCACTCCTCTGCTCTAAAAAAGCTCAGGATCTCTCCACTGGCTACAAATTAACTAGAAACTTCTTGGTCTGATGACTGAGGCAATTATTGAAACCAACTCAAGATGTAATCTCTGAAGGTAGATGGCACTTCTTATTCAATGCCAGCTTTGTCACAGGCCTTTGTGATAGAGATCGTGTCGACCAATGCTCAAAGAGGTTATATAGAGGGACCAGATCCGTTAAGAAAGGTCATGGAAACCTCTCCAGCCCTCATCTGGAGGTGGGGTGTGATCTTATCCTCTCCTTCCAACCCTTGTGGCATTTGGTTTATACATTTCTTATGACACTGACTAATAACTCCGAAAGTTGTATGGAGTGTGCTACAGTTTACAACATACTTTCTCATGTTGCATTCCTATTTTTTTTTTTTTTCATTCTCGCTACTTCTTTGAAATAAAAAAATTAATCTTCTCCTTGAGGACCCTGCTGCTCTCTCCACACTCTAAAAATATAAAAAGTGAAAGCTACTCAGTAGATGGCACCACCCACAACAACTAGCACAGTCATTTCATAATCCTCCAAGAACAAGAGAAACTGAAATTTTTTTAGGTCCCTACTCTCTGCCAGTTGACGGTTTTTGTTTTTTTTTTTTTTTTAATAGAAAATAGTACTTCATTTTACCTCTTCTTTGCTCTTAGAATGTTAAATGTGATTTTCCCTCCCCCCCCAAAAAAAAAACCCAGCCAAATTCTAGAAATAAAATATGTACTTTCCTTCTCTGTGGATACTTTGACTAATGAGGAAAAAGGGTAGTGATGCTGAGAAGGAACTGACACCTTTCTGAAACTGCTGCAGTGACTGATTTAGAGACCAGCCCTGGCTGGAGTTCAGAAGGATGGGGAAACATATTGGGTGGATCAAGCATGGGTTAATGAGAGCTGTCAGTTGGGGGAGTTTCTGATGAAGACATCACTGCATAGGAAACGGTGTCAGTAGAGGCGTTTTGATGAGGAAGCTCTTTATTCCTCACCTTGGCTCAAAGGGACAAGCCAGGAGACTGGGAGAGAGAACCAAGATGAAGACCACTACCAGGAATTTCTTGGGTCTAAGGACAGGAAGATCCCTGAGCCAAGATGTGGCATTACATAATTCTAGGGGACGCTCCTCACCTGGAATACAATGTGTGTGGTGCCCTTGGAGTTGTGCAACATGGGGTCGTTCTCTTGGTGCCCAGCAGTCCCTCCATCCATAGGGTATATCATGTTGGGGGTCCTCAAGAGAACAGGAAGCTCTCAGACTCTTATAACTCATTTGATGATTTGGTGCTTGGTGTTTTTATCTCAGTTCATTTCATTGCTTCCTGGAACTTCCTGTGTAGGTGTGGCTCACAATGGGATTCTGTAGGTACTGAGTGGGAACATGAGGACCAGTAAGACGTCCAGTGTGTGATTCTTCCCCAAGCATAACTCAGGTTCTGTGGCAAAGATTCACCCAGGAAAAGGTCAGCTTTCACCAGGCTATGCGGCCTCCAATCTTTTAGCTATGATTTCTTGAGGAAGGCATCACTTTTTGAGAAGTGATTTAGAATTTATTCTAATTACTCTCTGGGGCCTGGTGACTATTTTCCACTTGCCCTTTAGAACTACGATTCTCAAAATTGACTGCTCTTTAGAATTATCTAGAGAACTTTAAAAATATATGTTGATGCCTAATTTCTATTTCAGACCAAGTAAACCGTGATCTTTGAAGATGGGACTCAAGCAACTCTATTTTCAAAAGAGGTCTCCAAGTGGCTTTGTTGAGCCACCAGGTTGCAAACCTATGCCTCAGGTAGTTTTCTTATTCTTCCCCTGATCTCATTCCCAGTGACAAACTGAGCTTCAGAAGGTTTGTGCAGCTGGAGGAACTCAGTTGTGAAACTGAAGAAGAAACCAATGAGATCACAATGGCGATGGGATGTGTCATTTAAAACAAATACTTATCAAGCACCATATTCCAGGTCATGTGCTGGAGACACACAATAAATTGCACCAGGTGCCTACCCTCAGTAAGTTTCTGCTTTTGTTCAGAAGACAAATATGTGAGCAACTGTGCTGCAGAGCGAAATTAAAGTAAGGTGCTGTGGGAGTTCGGGACAGGGAAATAAGGGAAGGTTGGGAGGGAGAGATTTGAGGCAGATCTTTAGGAGCCAGGTGTTGGTCAATGGAAAGGAGGAGAAAAGGATTCCAAAGAGAATAGCTTGAGCAAGGAAGTGGATGGTATGTTAGGAAATTGAAAGAAGTTGGTGGAGCTTCAAAAACTAGTGAGCTATGAGGTTGGAAATTTCAGTGAAAACTTTGAGGGCTTCAGAAAAACCCACAAGGGATCCATAGGCAGGAATTGTGCGAGTCTGAATAATGTGTGTCTTAGGTGAACAGGGACACAAAAAAGGTTTTAAACTAAACAGGGCCATGAGCATACCTGAAATGAATAGGAACACGATGAACATGAACTTTGATGAATACAACCACGGTAGTTACTCATTCTGTCCTCTGGCAACCTCTTCTCCATTTATCCGCCCCACTCCCCTGGGGACCTGAACATACATCTGTTGCATTCTTTGTGTCTTTTTACATAAGTTTTCTCTGTTCAGAATGCTCATTCCTTTTTTCTTAGATGACTTCTATGTATTGACAAACTCGGAAGTCACCTTCTCTGTGCTCTTTCCTATAACACTTTTGTAAGGATAGCTAATGATATTGCTTGTTGATTGTACTGTATTTATTGAGATGCCTGTCTTTTCCTCCAGATTCTGAATCTCTAGCGGACAGGAATGGGATCATTTTTTAATTTCAGTCACCAGGACCCAGCGCAGTGGCTGGCATGTTCGCCTTGTAGACTTACTGGATGAATGAATGGGGAAGCATTTACCTGATGTTGGGAAAATTCAGACTTAGCAATGATGTCCTTTAACATTTGAGTACAGAGATTCAGACAACTTTTTCCATATTTAAAACCATTTGTTCAGGCTTGAAACATTTCTGTTCTGAAGTGTTCACGTACACAAGCAAAGTGACAGTTGCTGAATCCATCGATTTATTTCCACATGGCAAGCAATACTTATTTATTTAGTAATCATATGCCAAAGAAATATCAAAGTTAATGTGTTTTGGGGTAGTAGAAATATAAGTTAATGTGTTTTGGGGTAGTAGAAATATAAGTATTACTCAGAAAGCCCCTGCAATCCATTGAGGCTTAAAGGAGGAAATATATCCCCTAGGGGGTGTGACAATGGGACCTGAAGGCTTGCTGGGCTGGGAAGAGGGAGGGTAGGGCTCTCTGTGAGTTTTGTTGATTTCTAATTCCTAAAATGTATTTCACCAGTTGGGGGATTAAAAGGTTTACTGGTGAGAGTGTCAATTGTCAAAGGATTGAGAGTAGATTCTATAATCCTATAAAAGAGAGCTCCAGGCAGCTTCTCCAACAGGAATCAAGAAATATTTGGTGTCTAGGAAAGCATTTTGCCCTATTGTTTTACTCACTTACTTTTCTAACCCCTGGAAGAAAAAGCAACTTTCATGAACGTAATTTTTGCACTGATGTTCTCATATCCTATTAGCAAAGCCCTTGGTCTGTTTCTCCTTTAGGATCTATTGGTTTTGCCTCACTTATTTGAGGTTCTGTTGTTAGGCTTATACTCATTAAGAATTGTTATGCATTCTTGGAGAATTAACTCCTTTACCATTACATAATGTGCTCTTCCTTTTCCTCGATAATTATTCTTGTTTTGAAGTCTGCTTTGTCTGAAATGAATATTCCTACCTCCGTCTTATTTATTTATTTAAATTTATTTATTTTTAGAGACAAGGGAAGGGAGATAAATATCAATGGGCAAGAGATACATCCATCAGTTGCCTCTTGCAGGCCCCCAACTGGGGACCTGGCTCGCAACCCAAGCATGTGCCCGACTGGGAATCGAACCAGTGGCCTTTCGGTTCACAGGCTGGCATTCAATCCACTGAGCCATACCACCCAGGGCCACCTTCTATTGATTAGCATTAGTATGGTATCTTTTTTTTCCATCCCTTTGTTTTTAAGCTTTCTGTTTAAAGTGGGCTTGTTGTAAGAAATATAACTGGGTCACGTGTTTTGTGCACTCTGACAAAATCTTGGTATATTCACAGCATTCATATTTAAAGAGGTTATTGATATAGTTGGCCTCTTACCATGTTTCGTAACTGTATTCTATTTGTTATACTTGTTCTATATTTCTCCCCTGCTCCTTCTCTGCCCTCTCTGGTATATCAACTATACTACTTCTTAAACATTTTTTAGTAATTACCCTAAGCCTACTTTCAAATGACAACATCCCACTTTACAGGAGGTACAAGTACCTTATAACAGTATGCCCAATTCCTCCCTCCTTTCTAGCCCTTAAAATATTGCCTGCTATTTATTTTATCCAATGCATTTTTACTATTATTACTTTGAATAGTTATCTACTTGAACAATTAAGAATAAGAAATAAAATATTTTATTTTAGCTTCATTTATTTCTTCTTCATTTACTTCTTCTTCTGGGCTCTTCCTTTCTTTATGTAGATCCAAATTTATGATTTATATTATTTTCCTTCTCTTTGAAAATCCTCTTTTAACATTTATTGCAGAGTAGGTCTGCTGGAGATAAAATCCCCTTTTTTTCGTTATTGTTCCTTGACTTTTAAAGAATAATTTTGTTAGATAACAAATTCCAGGCTTATGAGGGAGGAGTCTGTTTGTTTTGTTTTGTTTTGACCAACACTTTAAATACTTCACTCTACTTTCTTTTCACTTGCATGGTCTCTGATGCAAATTCTGACGTAATTCCTATCCTTTTTCCTCTATAGGTAAGGTGTTTTTCCTCTCTAGCTTTTTTCAAGGCTTTCTTATTATCTTTGGTTTTTTGAGTTTGAATACATTATACCAAGATGTAAATTTTGGGGCATTTATCTTGATTGGTTTTCTCTGAGCTTCCTGGCATCTGTGGTTTGGTGTCTGTCATTTACTTTGAAAAATTCTATATATATATATATATATATATATATATATATATATATATATTTTTTTTTTTTTTTTTTTTTTTTTTTTTTTTTTTTTTTTTTTTTTTTTTTTTTTTTTTTTTTTTTTTTTTTTTTTTTTTTTTTTTTTT
>PVIW01002284.1:0-35317 GCA_004026585.1 Noctilio leporinus | reverse complement strand
CTTCTTGCATATTCTGGTCTGTTTTTTTTTTTTTCTTTGCATTTCAATTTGGGATTTTTCTATTGATTTTTCTCAAACTCACTGACTCTTTCCTTGATACCCTGTCCAGTCTAGTGACAAGTTCATCAAAGATGTTCCTCACCTTCATCTTCATTACTGTGTTTTTCATTCCTGACATTTCCTTGATTCTTTCTTAGAGTTTCCACCTCTCTGCTTCTATTACCCATTTGTTCATGTTGTCAACTTATTCCATTAGACCCTTTGCCGTATAAATCATAGCTACTTAAAATTTCCTGAGAATTACAAATCTATGCCCTGTCCAAGTTTGATTCTGATTCTTCCTTTTCCTTACCTGTTAATAGGTTTTGTCATTTTTGGTTGAAAACCAGAATAATGTATCTGGTAGTAGGAAGTGAGGTAAAGAGGCTTTTAAGATGGTTTTAGGTTCATCTGTTTAGGAGCCAGGCTGTATTTAATGTTTGTCTTACTGGGAGATATCAGAGGCTTCCATTTTCTACAGAGTCCTTGTTGTCTTTGCATTTTCCTAAAAAACAAACAAACAAACAAAAATTTATGTAGAGCCTGCACCTTGCAGCTCTTTCAACTGTAATCCAGTTATTTTACTGGAGCCCCATGGATGTCATTTATTTTGATGGTAAGCTGAAGGGGGAGGGGCAGCATTCTATAATCTTAGGACCAAGTTTCAGTCTTTAGTGAACCTGTGTTCTTGGGCCTTGACCTTCCTGAGTGTTTCTTATCCTTTCCACCATTAGGAGAGATAGGGAGGCTAGAGGAGACTTGAGTTGGGTAATGATGCTTTCCCCAACCTAAGTCTCTGGCTAACTCTTTTCCTCTCCTGGGTAGCCCTTTTTAAATGGAAGAAGACTCTGGATATATTTCAAAATAGTTTCTTTCCTCCCCAGCTTGGCCTGAAACATGAGGGTTTTTTCATTGGCTCTTCTGGTGCAAATCTGAAGGATTCTTGAGAATCTGGTGAGGTTCCTGTAGGCAGTGCGGGATCCCTTCAGATGGCAGCCTGCAGGAGTTTCTAGCCCCCCCACTCCACCTCTAATAATTTGTAAAAGTTACTATTTAAATATTTTCATGAATTTAAGGCTCCAGGGGCTTCTGTTTCAGGTAAACTGATCTTGTCTGTAATTCTCTGTATTTGCCTGTCTCTCTAGATTCCGGGGGTGGGGGTGAGGGGGGCCAGCTTGCCTAGCAATCTCAATTCTCTGATGAGTCCAAGAAAAGCATAATTTCAATTTGCTCAGGGTTTTTTTTTTTTTTTTTTTCTTGGTAAGACTATGAGTGACAACTTTCAAGTTCTTTACATGCCAGGGCTGAAACTGGAAGCGCTTTGAACTCTGTAAAAGCAAGCCTAAATAGCCTTTTGTTATTTATTCAATTACAATTGGCTCTCTCTGTATGCATCTGTGGATTCAACTAACCATGGAGCAAATATATTCAGAGAAATATGTGTACTATGTAGTTTGGCCTATGGAGTTATATCTGTACTAAGCATGTACAGACTTTATTTTCTTATCATTATTCCCTAAAATACAGTTTAGCAACTATTTACGTAGCATTTACATTGTTTTAGATATAAGTAATCTAGGGATGATTTAAAGCATATGAAAGGATGTGCATAGGTTATAGGCAAATGTTATGCCATTTTACATAAGGGACTTCAGCATCCTCAGATTTAGGTATCCGTGGGAAGTCCTGGGATCAGTACCCCATCCCTATGGATACGAAGGGACAGCTATACTCCTCTTCATACCACCTCTGCCTGAACCGAATTGAACTCCTCAGAAGTCTCCATTCCAATCTTTTCTCCAACCCTACTCTGCTTTTCACTGGAATATTCTCCACCAATTGCTCCTCCCTCTCCAAAACTCCAAAGCCAACTCATCTTTCCATGTCCACCCCAAGCGTGATCTCTCACCACTTCTGAAATTCCTATCTTTACTGCCTTCTTCCCCCAAACATCTCCCTGATAATCTGATCTATTGCTTTGACACATCACTGTCTACATTTGATTACAGTGATTTGTTACGTCTTGTTGCCACCTCCAGTGCTTTCAACCATTTTCCTGTCATGGCTCAAATGGAAAATGGTATTTATAAAGCAAAACTAAAGGAGAAAGCTGCTTTCTGACTCTGCCACTGGCCCGGTTGCACTGGGAGCTGGGAAGTTAACGTCTCCACATACCTGTAACACACTTAAGCACAGGGGATGAGAAGCTGTCTCATACCCATAGATGTGGCAGGCCAAATATAATAAGACATAGTTAAAAAACAAGGCTGAGCTCATGTGGAACATCTATTGGTTTTGATGACAAGCTATCATTTGATATTCACAAATGTGATAATAATAACTAAGGTACTACAAAATCCAAGGTACCTTGTGATCGATAATGCTTAAATAACACGATATGATTCTAATGCTAAGCATGTTTACTGTGTTGTAATGGCAAGCGTAGCGTAAAGTGAAGTGGTATCTTTGGAGGGTGATTTGAATGGTGAGAAGTGTTGGTATGAGGAATTAAATTTGCAAAAAATATTTTAGAGTCAAAATTAACCTTTAAAAATCATTTAAATTGTCCATGAGGTCCATTAAACATGCTTCTTTACAGTCTTTAAAATTATTTGATTGATTATGCTGTTAATTATCCCAATTTCTTTTCCCTTTGCTCCCCCCTGCTCAGTTACACCCCCACCCCCAACAGTTCATGTCTACAGGTCATGCATATAAATTCATCATCTCCCTATTTGGAGCCTACCACTTATGCTTCTTAATCCCTACAGCATTTACCCTTTTCTTGCCTTTCATCCTCCCAGCTGATAACCCTCTAAATTATCCATACCTATGATCCTGTTTCTATTCTAGATGTTCACTTAGTTTGTTTTTGATTTTTTAGAGTCCATTGTTGATAATTGTGAGTTTGTTGTCATTTTATTGTTCATAGTTTTGATTTTCTTCTTCTTAAATAAGTCCCTTTAATATTTCATATAATAAGGACTTGGTGATGAACTCCTTTAGCTTTACCTTGTCTGGGAAGCACTTTATCTGCCCTTCCACTCTAAAGGATACCTTTGCTGGATAGAATGTTCTTGGTGGTAGGTCCTGGCTTTTCATCACTTTGAATACTTCTTGCCAGTCCCTTCTTGCCTGCAAAGTTTCTTTTGAGAAATCAGCTGATAGTCTTATAGGAACCCCTTTGTAGGTGACTCTTTTTTCTTGCAACTTTTAACATTCTCTCTTTATCTTTAACCTTTGGCATTTTAATCATGATGTGTTTTGTTGTGGTCCTCTTTGAGTCTAGCTTGTTTGGAATTTTCTGTGTTTCCTGGACTTGTATGTCTATTTTCTCTGCCAAATTAGGGAGTTTTTCCTTCAATATTTTTTCAAATAAGTTTTCAATTTCTTGCTCTTTCTCTTCTCCTTCTGGCACCCCTAGGGTTTGGATATTGGCATGTTTAAAGTTGTCCCAGAAGTACCTAAACCTCTTTTTTTTTCCCCAATTCTTGTTTCCTCCTTCTGTATTGGTTGAATGTTTATTTCTTCCTTAAATTCCAAATTGTTGATTTGAACTCTGGTTTCCTTCCCTTCATTATTGGTTTCATGTGGATTTTCCTTCATTTCACTGAGCATAGCTTTTACTTCTTTGCTTCTGCGCTTGCTATACTCAAGCATATCTGTCAAGTCTGCGAGCATTTTTATCACCAGTGTTTTGAATCTGTGTCTATTGGGTTGGCTATCTCCTTGTTGCTCAGTTCTCCCACTGGCACCTTGATCTGCTCCCTCCTTCTTCGTCTCCTCAACTTGACAGCCTTCTATGTTTACCTCTGTGTCTTAGGTAAAACTATTGCACCTGTTATTAGGTATTCATCAGTGCAGGGTGATTGTTTCACCAAGTTGTGGTGCTACATGTGGGGGAGGGGCCTGAGAGGGAACAATGCCACCTGCTCAGCACTCACCCCTTTCCCACTAAACAAACAGACTCTGCTGAGAGACAGTTTCCTCCACCACCCCAACCCCCACTGATTTTCACAGTCTGAAGCAATGTGGCTATATTTTCCCCTGGTGCTGGAACTGTGGGCTGCCTGGCCTAGGACTGGGGTAGTTTTGAAGGTGCCACCACCAAAGTTGCCACTGCTGCTGCCACCAGTGCCACTGCCAGTGCCGCCACTGCCGCCACTGCTGTCACACCTGGCCCTCTCCTCCCTGGCTCTACCTCTCCTACCTGTCTGGATGTATTTATTTCTTCTTTATTTGTTGGCGTTCCCATCAGTTTGATTTTCTGGAGCTGTGGATTGTTTTTTATAGTTTTGAGGTAGATGTGTTCCTTCTCAGGTGTGAAGGCAGATGCAGCATGTCTGCCTATGTCTCCACCTTGGCCAGAAGTCTAAACAAAGTTTTATAAACACTATCTTATGCAATAATGCTTAGGCACACTAATTTTGAAGATAATTAAGGTAATGAAAAGAACAAAAGTGGGGAGTCTGGTCATTTAAGCCATTCTACATATAAAATTGATATAGTAGGCAGTTAAACAAACATGAGCAGAGTAGGAATGATAGACCAGGTACAGAAAGTTATGAGGAAGGAAAGCCCTGGGTGCCTAGCAACAAGCAAAACTAGGAAAACAAGTATTGTAGGGTAGGTCCTTGCCCCAAGGGTAACCTTCGCGCCACTCCCCAGCATATCTCTGGCCATGCATTTTAGACCCTCTGACCCTTCATATTGCTGGTCATATGGTTTAGACCCTCCCCTAGCATATTACTAGTCATGTAGTAGACCCCCTTAGAGGAGGGAAAAGGGGGCCAGAGAATAGCCTCATGTGACTGCCATATCAGTCCTTGCATGACCACCCCTTTAAGCATTAAGTTCCCAGGCCATGAGGTTCTGGTCTATATCAAATAATCTTAGGAACAAAGCCTCATTTCTACTGATCACTGAGAGAAAGTTGTGGTCAAACTAGAGATGACATTTAGGCCTCAGTTGTGTTTTAGCTCCAGGCCCAGAGAAGCAGCAAAACCAGATAAAATGGTGCCATGGCTGACATTATTAGACCAGCAGCAATGACTAGTGACCCCCAACCCTAGCACTAACCAATCAATAGAGAGCAGGACCCTGAAAGGACACACCTGGGAAACTGATGAATATTCTATTGAAATCCTCCCCTGAGATCTCCACCCAAACTACCACCTTTGGGATAGATAGAACCCCTTAAGATCAAGGACCCAGCACACATGCATGTGCCCCATACCCTCTTAGGCTCATCTATGACTTCCCCATTTCTTCCCTCAAGATGTGTATCTTCGCTTTCTTTTCTCCTAATCTCTAAGCCTCTGTAATTTATTTCCTAAGTCTACACAGTCCTGCTGGCTCACTTCTACCTCTGTGACTTCCTGAATTTTGTTTGTATTTGAGTTTTTGGTTCTGAATTCTTTCTTAGTCAAACTCAAGGACCGAGATCTAACTTTGCTGGTAACATCTGATGCAATTCACCATTAACAAAATGATTATTGGATACCTAAGTATTGAATGGTAATGTGTGGAGAGTTCTCTCTCATGTTACTGATTATCTACAGAGTTTACTCCTTTTAGTTTGATAGAAGAAGGTTTTTACATGAACAGACTGGTGGTGGTGGTGGTGGTGGTGGTGGTGGTGGTGGTGGTGGTGGTGGTGTGTGTGTGTGCGTTTTGGCAGCAGGGGGTGGAGAGCAAAAGCAGAAAGTGGAGAGGATTAAAAACTAAAGTCAGTAAACACTACACATCAGTTTAAGATATAAGACAGTAAAAATAAATGGGATTTTGTGCCTACAGCAGTTAGAACTCTCCTGGTTGAAAGTGGTAGAAGTTCACTTGGCTAATTTAAGCAATTTTTATAAAGCAGACTGGGGGCTGGGGAGGTTTTAGAAAGTTTTTGGGTATAAACAGGTCTAAGTACTGGGATGCAGTTAAGCCTCAGGAATGAACTGAAACGAGGAATTGTGCTGAAAACTCTTTCCTATTTGAGCATCTAATCATCCTCACCTCCCTCCATGACTCGGTATTATATTTTCAAAGGGGTAATGGGCCTTAACAAGGGTAGGGATTATTGCTGCTATTTGACTGCTATTGTGTACTAAGATGTTTTGTTTGTTTTCAATAAAGAATTGCTCCTTTTTTATGTCCTTTATTATGGTGGATTTACTTACATATGGTACACAAATTCTAGGCATACAGCTTGATAAATTTCACATGTGAAATCACACCACATCAACATATAGGACATTTCTAGCACCCCAGAAACCTATATTCATGCCCTTTTCCAGTCAATCCCATCTCAAAAGTAACCATTACTATCACTGTATCTTGAACCTTTCTTCATCTCAGTTTACAAGATGATTGGGATGACAGAATGCACAAATAAATAGAACGCACTCAGAACTACCATAGATATTTCAATAAGTCATGGTTAGAGAAAGAACCTAGTGAAGGTAGTGATGTTTAAATGTTTTTTAATGTGACCTACACTAAAGAAGCAAGTTTTTAGAAAACACCATTACTAGGACATACATACTTATCTCTCCATATTTAGAAATAGGATGTATGAGAAGCATGGCTTCCTCTGTTTCAATGAAGTGAAAAACACGGCCCCTAAGAGCTCTGCTGTGAGTATCTTTTCCATTCAAGAAACCAGCCAGACTAAAGCTAGAATCCTAGACCCAAACACAACTTCCTGGAAAGGTATCGTATTGTTCCATCTTGAGTCAGATGTCTGCTCCTGGACTAGTTTACTATGGTCTAGAATGTGGGTTCATGCCCGTAAAACTGGCTGCCAGAATATTCTTAGTCTGTTCAAAGAACTGTGCTAGGTTCTAAGTAAATCATAATACAGAGTGGGGCCAAAGTAGGTTTACAGTTGTGTCAACTCAAAACCCAGGGCTTGCCCCACTCTGTATATGCCTTTCCTCAAGAAATAGCTTTATTCAGGTAGGATGGACATGCAATAAACACATACATATATTTAAAGTGTACAATGTAGTACAATGTGTGTAAAGTGTACAATGTGGTAACTAGTACCACAATCAAGATAATGAAAACATCTTTCACCCCCAAAGTTTCCTCATACCCTTTTGTAATCCCTCCCTCTGTCCCCACCCATTTAGCTATTACTCTTACTTCTACAAATAGGTCTTGTAATTCCCTATAAACACAAACTTGATTCAGCTATTTCTGAAATTGATCTTTTTTCCCACATTTTTAAACTGGCAATGGTTGTCTAGAAAAGCTATTTCTCTAGACACTTTATTGAACTTGTTTCAACTCATTCCTTGGGTTTTCCAAGTATGAAACTATGATACCAGGAAATATATATATATATATATAAACATATTATTATATATGTAATATATACATATATGTATACATATAATTATAATATATAAATTATTATATATATAAATCTTTCCAGATATATCTATAATATAGTATATGTTATATGTATATGTATATACATATACATATGTATGTGTGTGTTTATATATATATAGACACACACTGTGTCTATATATATATAGACACACACATACACACACTATTTGGCCTTCCTGGTTCAGTTAGGACCTCAGGGAAGTGTTAGCTAGTAGCTTCTTCTAGCAACTTCAGAGCCTAGAGCCAAGAGTACAAAAAGGGTTCCACACACCATATGTTTAAACAAGTGAACAAACTATTAGGTTAAAAAGTTCTATCCTGCTACCTCAACACATCTAACTGACAGCAAACATACATGTAGTAACCTAGAGGCTTGATTCAAATTTCGGCTCCTTGAGAACCATGCCTCCCTATTATACTTGAGATAGCTTCAGCTTTTTCAAAACATGCCACACATGACTTTTACTTCAAAAGATCCTGTTTAACTGACCCTTGCATAAAAATTATTTTCCTATGATATTGCCTAATACTTTAATTTTCCTCCTTAGAATTAACATTCTATAAACATGTCATTCCTAGAGTAATACAAATACAGCATTTATAATACCCACAAAGAAAATCCAAGTTGCTTAGGCTTTTGGATTTTAGAAATCGCATTGCAAGTCTTTCTTACAGGCTGTCAGTCTTCCTTCTTCCACAACTTATACCTCTATGTCCACTCCACTGAAGGACCCTAAGAATTGAGTTTTTTCAGGTTTGGGCATCCATATGACTTTTGGAACAACCCCATTACTGGATAGATTCTAAATAAGTCATTTGAACATTCATAAACACATATTTAAAAAAAAAAAAAAAAGGGCTGGGTCTGGAAGTTAGGCCATCTCCCGTGACCTGGGCAGCACTTCAAAGCCAGCCATCTGTTTGTACAGTACATTGATGGTAGCTGGTCTAACCGGTAGAACTTGAAATTAGCAAACCCAGTTGGAGTTCAAAGTATGTAACTAACTGGCTGAAATGGAGTAAGTTATTTAACACTGTTAAGCCCCATTGTCATTAACTATAAAATTGGATAAGGACACTGGCATTAAGGACTTCAACCAGTTTGGGGGGAAAATCACAACTTGTCTAAGTTTCCATTTCTGAGACTGTTAACAATGAAAACGTGTGCCTCTTCACCTCGCAGTTTTGTTTGTGTTGCGGGTGGAGGGACATGAGAGGCACTGGCGAGAGGGACAAGGTACAACCTTTAGCGGTTCAATTTCTAAGAACACACTGCTACCCCGCCAATAAAATTCCTGGAAGCACAGAGGAAAATGAACTTTAAAATTCTGCAAAATGCAGAGGGCCATACAAATGTCAACTGTCTCATACGTAAAACACAACAAACTGACCTATAAGAGGTTTAAGCGACTCTTTCCTCCTGGCTCCAGTATTACAACTCCATACATCAGGACCACTTAAAAAATAGTTCTCTCCAGGGTTTGTTCTCACCAACGTGCCGGCCAGAACCCGAGAGGGAGGCGCGGGGCGGGTGGGGGCGTGGCCTAGCGCTTTGGCCCAAAGCGACGCCCCGCCCAGTCTGTCCTGCGCCTGCGCAGTGCACTCCGACTCCCCCCAGCGCCCCGGCAGGAGGTAAGGGGCTCGTGGGAGGTCGCTTCTGGGGCTTCAGGCCCTGTTGTGCTTAGTGAGTCAGGCGCGTGTTAGTACCGCCCCCAGAGAAGCGGGGCATTCGGTCGGAAATGCGAGCAATTGGGCGACTCCTCTGGGTTCCAAGAAGTGGCAGTTTCGTTTCGGAAGCCAGTACTGGAAGCTGATGTGGGGAGGCGGCTGATGGGACAAGTGTGATGGCCTCCCGGGGTCGCGGGTTGTGAAAGTTCCGGGCGTCTACCTTGGTCTGGATGCACTGCGGGGCCCGGGTCGTCAGGGTCCCCCAGCCTGTCGGCCCCGAGACCGGCCAGCGCGTCCAGTCTTGGAGGAGGGGTGAGGGTGCGTTGGTGTGTGTGGCCCAGGTCTGCTGTGAGTGACTTTGCGAGGGGTGACAGGACGCTGGGAGGGTGAGGGGAAGACCCTGAGCAAGAGGTCAGAGGTTCCTGTCAGCAAGACCGGGAGGTGGTTTACAGAAGGTCCCACATCTGATTCCCAACTTTTGTAAAAGCGGAATCCGAGGCTCAGAGAGGACCATAAGACCAAAGGCCTTGACTTTACTTTCCAAATTCAGTGCCCTGAACCCCAGTGAGAAACTTGGGGCGACGTGCCTGAGGATACCCAGTGCCACCAGTGGGGAAATGTGGGGGCTCCAGGCTGACGGCAGATGTAATCACTTTTGGGTGTTGGTGATAGTGGAGGGTGTTCCAGAGATTTTGGACTTTTTCTGAGAAACAGGGCTTTTTAGTTATAAATAATTTCTTAAATAATCTAGTTAATCTCCCAGTACCTTTTCCTCGTGGGAATCATGAGTATGAGAGTATATTAGAGTACTAACTAATGATAGTTGGCTAAGTGATAAAGTTGTAGCATCTGAAAACCCCAACCCCCAGAGTTAGTGCAGTGAATATAATTGCAGTTTGACATCTGCAAGTTTGCCCTGTTTATGTCAAATATAAGTAACACATTTTTAAAAAACACTTTATTTTGAAATAATTTTACAATTACAGAAAGGCTACAAAAATGATACGAGTCCTCTACAGCTTACTTTAATGTTAATACCTAAATGATACAAGTATAACAGAAATTAATGTAGGCCCAATACTATACCAATTTTCTTTAGATTTCATCACTTGTTTAATATTAATGACCTTTTTCTGTTCCAAGAGCCCATCTAAGATCCCACATTGCATTAGGTTGGCATGGCTTCTTTTTTTCTTCCAATCTGTGACAGCTCAGTCTTTTTCTGTCTTTCACCATCTTTATGCTTTAGAAGACTGGTCATTTATTTTATTTATTTATTTTAGAGTGCCCTTCAATTAGGTTTTGTATGAATTTTTCTCAAGATTTGATTAAGGTTGTGCATTTTTGTTGCTACCATAGAAGCCTATGTGCCCTTCTCAGTTAATCATTCGAGAGGGTGCATGATAGATAACACTGCATTTGATAATACTCTTGATCGCTTAGTTAAGGTGTTGTATGCAGGGATTCTCTAACATAAAGTTACTCTGTTTCCCTTTGGAATAATTGATATCTTGGGAGAGAACTTGTGAACTATGCAAATATCCAGTTTCTCAAACTTTCACTTGCTGATTTTAGAATCCATTGATGAGCCTTGTCTTCAATAATTATTACTGTGATGTTATGATGGTGACTTTCTGTTTCCCTTATTTCTTCATTTATTTATTGGAGTTCTGTAAGGAAAAACTGCCCCTTCTTTTAATTTACTTATGTATTCAGTTATTTATTTGAATCAGTATAAACTTGCTTACTTTCCTATTGGTTATTATGCTACACTTTTGTTATTTAGGTTCAATCTGTACCAGTTTGGCTGTTGGGAATTTTCTGGTTCCTTTTTTGGGAGACTGGTATTTGAACACTAAGATCTAGAGAATAGGTATGTTCATTGCTACTAGAGTATCATTACTTCTAGTTTCTGGCATACACACACAGATAGATGGAGAAATATGGTATGTGTAAATTTATATACACATATATCCATGCATGCACAAAGATTAGTATTTATTTTTTATCTGTATATATGGACATCTGTATATATGTATACTGTTTATGTATTTTTTTAAAAAACAAAAGTTTATTCCGATACCTCTGATTCTCTTTTTAAATTTAAATTATTTTATTTTTATGCTATTACAGTTATCCCAATTTTTCCTCTTTGCCTCCCTTCAGCCAGATCCCCCCAACTCTGAGGCAGTATCCACGTTGTTATCTGTGTCCATAGGTCATGCATGTATGTTTTTGGCTACTGTATTCCCTGTGCTGTAATTTACTTCCCCACAACTATTCTTAACAACCAATTCGTACTTCCTAATCCCTTCAGCTTTTTTGCCCATCTCTCATAAGCCTCCCATCTGGCAACCATCAAAACATTCTTTTTTTTTTTTTCCAACATTTTATTCATTATTTTTAGAGATAAGGGCAGGGAGGGAGGAAGAAAGGGAGAGAAACATCAATATATGGTTGCCTTTCACCTGCCTCCAGTTGGGGACCTAGCTGGACACCTGGCTTGCAACCTGGTTATGTGCCCTGGCTGGGAATGGAACCAGCGACTTTTGGGTTCGCAGACTGACAGTGATCCACTGAGCTACCATTCAGGGCAAAACATTCTTTGTAGCTATGATTTAGTTTCTGTTCTGCTATTCATTTATTTTGTTTCTTAGATTCAATTAGTGATAGGTATGTATTTATTGTCCTTTTATTGTTCATATTTTTATATTCCTTTTCTTAAATAAGTCCCTTAAGTATTTCATATAAAAATGGTTTGGTGGTGATGAACTCCTTTAGCTTTTTCTAGTCTGGGAAGCTCTTTACCAGTCCTTCGTTTTAAATGATACCTTTCCTGGGTAGAGTAATGTTGGCGGTAGGACCTTGCTTTTCATCACTTTGAATACCTCTTGCCGGTCCCTCCTTACCTGCAAAGTTTCTTTTGAGAAATCAGCTGATAGTCTTATGGGAACTTCCTTATAGGTAACTAATTGCTTTTTTCCCTGCTGCTTTTAAAATTCTCTCTTTGTATTTAACCTTGGGCATTTTGATTATGATGCATCTTTGGGTTCATCCTGTTTGGGACTGTCAGTGCTTTCTAGACTAGTGTCTAGAAACGTCAGCAAGTTAAGGACATTTTCTGTCATTTTTTCAAATAGGTTTTAAATTTCTTTCTCTCCTCCTGGCACCCCCATGCTTGAAGTTGTCCCAGAGGCTCCTTGTACTGTCCTCATTTTTAAACATTCTTTTTTCTTCTTGCTCTTTTGATTGGGTGTTTTGTGCTTTCTTATATTCCACGTTGCTAATTTGATTCTTGGCTTCATCCACTCTACTATTGATTCCCTTTAAATTGTTCTTCATTTTAGTTAGTGTAGCCTTCATTTATGACTGGTTCTTTTTTATGGTTTCCATGTCCTTTTCTATGCTGTCAGAGTTCTCTCTCAGTTCATCTACTCTTCCCCTAAGTTCATTGGGCATCCTTATGACCAGTGTTTTGAACTCTGCATCTGATAGATTATTTATCCCCATTTTGTTTAGCTTTTTTTCCCGTGGGTTTTGATCTGTTCTTTCATTTGGGCTATGCTTCTTTGTCTCCTTATTTGGCAGCCTCCCTATGTTTGTTTCTATGTGTTAGGTAGAACTGCTATGACTCTCTGGCTTGGTAGAGTGGCCTAATGTAGTAGGTGTCCTGAAGAATCCAGTGACACAGCCTTCCCTATCACCTAAGCTGAGTACACAAGGTGCACCCATTGTGTGCCCTGTTTATACCCTCCTCTGGTTGAGGCTTAACTGCTGTTGAAAAGTCAATGGGAGGGATTTTTCTTCATGTCATTGAGCTTTAAGAACTGTCTGTGACCACTGACCCCCAGCCTCCCACCACCATGGAGGATCAGTTGTTCAGGGGGCCACTCCACAGAGCAGGACTTACTTGTTAGTGCTCTGGGACCAGCTGAGCTTGCCCCTTGAGTGTGTGACTTGTGGAGTGGTTAGGTGGTGCTCCGATGAGGTCCGTAGCTGTTCATTGGGGGTGCTTGTTTGGGGGCCTCCTGAGAGGTGCAGCCCAGTGTCAGCCACCTACTGTGTTCTGTCTGGGGCGACCCAGCGTGAGCTACAAAGTGGTCTGCAGGTGGCTGCTACTTGTGCTGGGATTGGAGGTGCCCAGGAGAGGCCTAGCTGCGAACCAAGGCTGGCTGCCACTAGTGATGGGTCTGGAACCAGCGCCCCTAAGTAAGAGGTATGGTGCTGAGTCCTGATGCAGCTTGTTAGAGAGAGCGTAGGGAGGTCTGCAGCATGAGGAAACAAGCCATTTGTGTGGAAAAGCCACTGGAAACCCGGCAGCTTGTGCGGGTCCTAAAGTTGGGTGGGACCAACAGCGTGAGCCAGGAGTCTCAGATATGGTACCCACATGCTGGCTCTGTGCGGGATGGCTCATCAAAGGAACGGTCGCCTCTGCCAACTCCTCTGCCTGGGAGAAGAGTTGGTGCCAGACACTTTAGTTCTCCCTCGCATGACTCCAGTGCCTTTCAGGCTGCCGCCCTGGCGCTGGAGCTCAGAGGGAGTGAGTCTAAGTCCACGCGAGGTCCCTTTAAGAGGAACTGCCTGGGACTCCAGAAATTTCTGTCTTCCACAGCCTCAGTACCTGATACAGCCGGAAGTTACGGAGACTTATCTTTCTGGCCCTGGAACCCTGGGCTGGGTACCTGGTGTGGAGCTGCAACCCCTCACTCCTGAGGCATCCTCCCAGTTTTTCCTTACCCACGTGTGGGTGGTTGTGGGACCAGCCCGTTCCATATCTTTTCCCCTCCCGTGAGTCTCAGTATGGTTTCATCTTTAATTCTGTAGTTACAGACTTCTATTTGGCTCTGTTTCTGGTGGTTCTGAATAATGGTGTTCTGTAGTTGTAATTTTGGTGTGGTTGTGCTAGGAAGTGAGCCATGTCTACCTATGCCGCCGTTTTGCCACGGTGATGATCGGATTCTAATCTAACATTGCATGGGTCATTCTGTTCTTGCATCTTACTTGTAATTTCTTTCTTTGGCAGCGAGAACTCTGGTTTTCACGTTCTATGAAATATTTACCTTTTTGTTCAATCCTACTATATGCGTAATTTCTGTCTTTCTAACATACTCCTATGAGAAACAGATTTATTATAGTATTGTTGTGAATAGTTCCTTTTGTCTTTAACCTTATGTTGTCCAGTTAAAATACTGTTTTGTAAAGTTACCTAGGTTATTTTCTTCCCCCACTTCTTCCAGTGTGGTTATACAATGCTATTTATTTGTAATATAGTTAGTTGTATTCCATGTAATTTGTATCCTGTTTGGGTTTCCCCACATACTGTTGTTATTTTTGTTTTTTAATTTATAAAAATTCATTTTGTGGTATATAGATCTATGAGTTTTGACAAATGCATATAATTGTGTATCTATTACCACTGTCATGATACAGCCCAGCCCTATCACCCCAAATATTGTTACATATTTTTAAAATGTTAAACTAATATACTCCATTAAACTTTTTTTTTTTTTTTAAGATTTTATTTATTATTTCCAGAGAGGAAGGGAGGAGGCAGAGAGGGAGAGAGACATCCATGTATGGTTGCCTTTCACCTGCCTCTAGCCACAGACCTGTCTGGAGACCTGGCTTGCAACCTGGTTATGTGCCCTGGCTGGGGAATCGAACCAGCAACCTTTGGGTTTGCAGGCCGGTGCCTTATCCACTGTGCTACCAGCCAGGGCTTCCATTAAACTTTTTAAAAGGTGTTCAAAGTATCGAAATAGCCAAAATGTTCATTTAGGTTTTTCTTCTGTAAAAAAATAAAAGACACATTTTTCTTTTTTCTTTTTTTTTTTTTTTTTAAAGATTTTATTTCATGATTTTTAGAAGGAGGGGAAGGGAGAAAGGCAGAGAGGGAGAGAAACATCAATGTATGGTTGCTTTTCACCTGCCTCCAGCCACAGACCTGACTGGAGACCTGGTTTGCAACCTTGTTATGTGCCCTGGCTGGGGAACCGAACCTGCGACCTTTGGGTTCGCAGGCCGGCGCCTTATCCACTGTGCTACCAGCCAGGGGGAAGACACATTTTTCATTTTCACTAATTACTTTATTGAATGGATATTTTGAGCATGTCAGCTATCTGCTGCTATTAGTTTTAGCGGGCAGAGGCCAGAGGTGCTGCTAAACATCTTCCAGTGCATAAGACAGCCCCACAGCAAAGAATTAGTTGGCTGAAGTGTCAATAGTACCAAGAGACTTCACAAAGTATTTTTGACTTGTTCTACCAGTCATAGCACCTTCTCCATAACTGCATAAATCATTTTTGTGTTACAGTGCATTTTCACTTTTCTTGAAATAATAAAGAATAATATGATGAAAATGTTGCATATTTTCTTCTTCTACCTTCAATATTAAAATGGCCATACAAAAGTTTACCAATTTTTATATGTTTTTTAAAATGCATACTGATATGACAGCTGTCACAATACAATCTAACAAAATTTTGAATAAAGTTAAAGACAACTATGCACTACTAGAGCAATTATGGAAAAATATTCAAACTTTTTGGCCAACCCAATAACACAACTCTACAGAAGTTTCAGGTATTAGGCATTTATTGCTTTTCTTTGTCTTTTTTGTAGACGTATTTTACATAGTTTGATGTTAATGTAAATGCATTTTTTTATTTTTGTGTCTTAATTATATTAGAAATATGTTCCAATTTTTTAACTGAAAAAACAAGAAATGCTGAAAAACTCCATTATTCAATCACACTTTTAAACCACATTTTGGACCCTGACTGCTGGCTCAGTGGATAGGCGCCAGCCTGCGAACCCAAAGGTCGCTGGTTCGTTTCCTCAGCCAGGGCACATAACCAGGTTGCAAGCGAGGTCTCCAGCCAGTTCTCCAGCTGGAGGCAGGTGAAAGGCAACCATACATTGATGTTTCCCACCCTTTATTCCTCCTTCTCTGCCCTTTTCTCTGGAAATAATGAATAAAATCTTTAAAAACAAAACTCTCATTTTATATGTTGAATTAAGATATTCCCTTATAGCAACTTACAAATAGTTGAGCTATTTCATGATCAGAGCCATTGCTGGACAATCTTGTGTTTCAATAACATCATGATTTGTGAAAATTTTTAATGTTAGCTTCTCCTCTTGGTTTTATGTAGGCATTTTATAATAATGTTATAAAAATGGAAATGGTGGAAAGTAGGAAAAATCTGCCAAAAGGAGATCAAGAGTTGGAAAACAAGTTGGGAGGTTCTTGGGGCAGATTGTTCCTTGAGAGCTGGAGCTTATGAGGCAACAGGTTTTCTTTGGGCCTGGGAAGCCAAGGGGCAAGGTCACGCGTAATTCTGACCTGGAACTCAAAAAAGAAACCTATCATCATAGTGTAGGACAATATCGAAAACAAGCCAGATACTCAGTAATTGGAGTGTGTTAAGTATTATAAACTTATTAGTAGAAGAGAAGGCAAACCATTTGAGTTAGGTGGGATATAAAAGAGATTCTAGACATAGGGAATATCATTGCAAAGGCCAAAATAGAGGTTCGGTGATAATAGATAGATTGGTAGATCTACTTATGAACGTTGTATTTTTTTGTTAAAATACTGGGGAACTCAGAAATTTTTGTTGAGAGGAGAAGCCCATTGCTGTTTTAGCTATCTAGTAATTATCACCTGGGAGGGAAAATTGGAGAGGGGAGTCTAAGGGTAGGCCAATTAAGACTCTGTTGTAATGTGCTATGCACACTGTGCTGTTTGACGAGAGTGATAGGGTTAGAAATGGTGAAGTGGCCCGTGAAGAAATATTTTAATTTCATCAGCATCTGTTGATACAAGCAGAAATGTTCATTTTTTTTTTTGCTTCTAATTTTACCATTTGATGCCTTTTTCAAAAAGGTTATTTAATGCCCAAGATACATTGGGAAATGAAAACTTGGGCAGTATACTCCTAGTTTTTTAGAAAAGATATTTACATATACATATACATACACATACATATACATATACATACATGTGTGTGTATATGTGTGTGTGTGTATTTCAAAGACCTGGAAAGATACATCAAAATGGAAAAAAGTAGGGGACTGGTAGTTCACAACAGTTGAGCAGGTGACTGTTGATTTTATTTTATTCCTTTTTATATTTTCTAAACATTCTAAAGGAAATACACGTTCATTTTGAACAGAGAAAAAGGTTTTAAAATAAAAGATTTCTTAAATATTAGTCACTGAAGTTCAGCCTTAAGTTGAAAATGTATTTAGAATTATAAAATTATACTTAATAGTTGGCTTGTAAAACAATAGAAACTTATTTTAAAACATTCTTTAATAAATACTTCTCTTTTAGGTTTTTCTGTGTGAATAGAGAAGAAAGTTGTTTCAAGTAGAAGCGACACAATACTTTTTAGGATGTCTGAAGATGAAGAAAAAGTGAAATTACGCCGTCTTGAACCAGCTATCCAGAAATTTATTAAAATAGTAATCCCAACAGATCTGGAGAGGTTAAGAAAGCACCAGCTAAATATTGAGAAAGTAAGTTTTTTCATCTTCTACCATGAAAAAGTTAAATATTCTGATTTGTATTTGTTTTATACTTTAGCTAAATTCAGAATATTAAATAAGTGACTTTGCTAATACATTTACTTTCTGTTGAATTAGCAACATTATTTTTTTATCTGGTTTTATTTTTGTTCTGCAAATGCACCTCTCTTATTATTTCTTTTTTAGGCAGAGATAAAGAATAGAATCCATCTTTTTAGTTGTTCATATGGATGTATTAAGCAGTTAATTAAAATAGATACAGTTTAATAGGACATGAAAATATGAAGGCAGCAAACTTAGGGCCTACCTTAATTTCATGTACCCCATGGTAAGTATTTTGAACCTTCATTGTGTGTTAATCAGTACTTAATTTGTTACCTCTTCAGGTGCATGTAGATTAAAGAGGCAAATCATTATGTGATGTGAAGGAATTTCCCAACTTCATTGCTTCCCTTTAAGGGAAGCTGAAAATTAAGAAATACTGCTTAGAAGTCAGTTTCAGAGATGGGTAGAGGGAAGAACTAGTCTCAAGGACTATGGTGGAAGTTACATAGAACCTGGACTGGCCAGTTCTGTTGGAATGATTGTGACATTTATAAGAACATCAGATTTATTGAGTATTAAGCATTGATTTTGATAGGTTATGTTGTCTTACTTTCTGTAGGGCAGGCCAATGGTATTTGCTCCTTCTAAAGAATCTCCCTCAGTATAAATTTTCAGCTGTGTGGCCCTCCATCGATTTGGAGGGGTCAGTGGAAGTGGTCATTATGCCTTTTTATATAAACAGTACTTATCACCTCTACTACCTTACACAAGTAAGGAAAATGTCAACTTTTTCCTTCCTAGATACTAGATACCATCTATCATCCTAGTATTTGAGTATTTTTTGAAAGTAGAGAAATAAGTGCCAAAGATGTTATGATGGAAATATTTGTATAAATATGAAGGTGTCTAAAATTCAAGATTAATATAATATTTCATTACCCTTTAAGCTCTTTCTTCTTTACCCATAAACAGTAAGTGTTATAACTTTTAAGGATAGGGGAGTTGTTTGGTAAACTGGTTATTCTAGTCAGGAGCAGAAAGAAATTAAAGGGTTCTATGCTTTAATTAATGAGGAAGGCTCATTCTTTTAGTACTAAGTATAGAAATAGTTGTTTACTTTTATTGATCATATTGGGTGGGAGGTTTAATAAGGTGCATTTCAAACTCTTGAGCTCTTTGAAGTCCTTGGTTACAAAGATGACAAGAATTTGGCAGGACTGATTCTGAAAGGCAGAAATAAGACTATGGTCTGTTGAGGCCATTTTTTCCCTTTATTGTCCTGTTTTACATTTGAGGTTTGGCATGTTTTAGATATCCTTTTTCTTATGTTTATTCTCTATGAAAGTGCCTACTTCATGACCTTCTTAACCACATGTACCATTTGGCCATCAGTAGAAAAGTCAGAACCCTGGGAGTGAAAGGTGAATGAGGGTAGAAATGGGCCATCTGAGTTGATTAATTGTAAGACTTCATGAGAAAATTTTTCTAGGGTTACACTGATCTTTCTTTGTCAGAACAGTTCTTGGTTGGCTTTTTGTGAAATTTTTATTGACTGTGAAAATGTTTAACAATATGAGACTAATTACAAGTTAAAATATAGGTGATGTTGTGTGGAGCTGAACAATTAAACTCATACTGATCTGTGTTTTATTCCATATCCTTGATCATTCTGTCCCTAGGATTTCTAGTTTAGTTATGGAAGTGATTTTGTATACGATTGAATAGCATATTTTAATAGATAGTTTATGACGATGTAAGAATATGTCAAAGCCACACGGTTCACTGTGGACAAAAGAGTTAACTAATTTTGGACTTCAGATGTCTAATGGTGCCTCACTTTCAAAAAAGGCATATTCTTCCTGGGGGAAGAGTGTAGAAAGATAAAATATTTATTATGTTAGCCATCAGTCATCCAACATGAATTTAAAAGAAGAAAGTCAGACTGAAGGGAAATTGAAGGTAAGCCTTAGTGGAGTGATTCTGCAACATCTGAAAACAATGGAAGTAGTGTGCTGTGGACACCTGGGACTATATTCCATAGGTCCTTCAGCATTACGTTTTATTACACATGATAGACTTGATTAGAATGTAATCCTGAAATTTGTTTTAGCTTTCAGCTTTCTTGGCTAAAAGCATAGTTAAGAGGAACAGCAAGTTATTAAGCCTGGAGCATAATTTTCTTTGTGTTACATTAGGGGTTTGAGGAAAAATTTATTGTGTAGCATGTACTGTATTAATTTGAATATGGTAAGAGTGCAAGTAGCAGGAACCCCCCCCAAATAGTGTATGCAATAAAAGCTTTTTGAATCCTCACCTGAGGACATTTTTTTCAGTGCTTTTAGAGAGAGGGAGGGAGAGAGAGAAACATCAATGCAAGAGGGAAACATGGATTGGTTGTCTCCGCTGTGCACCCAGCCTGAGGATCAAACCCACAACCTGGATATGTGTCCTGACTGGGAGTCAAACCCCAAACCTTTCGGTTACAGGATAATGCTCCAACGGTACACTACACCAGCCTGGGTGGTTTTTTGTTTGTTTGATTTTGCTATTATTTTAATCTCATAGTTATGGAGACAGTATAGGGCTACAGTGGCCACTCAAAAGTCATTGAAGACCCAGTGTCTTCGTTTGTTTTCTGCTGCTTCCTCGTCTGTTTTTTCTGTTTCCCTTTTAAATGTTTTGTTCCTTTTCATTTATTTTACTCTTTTTCCTTCTCTCCCTCCCTCCTCACCCACTTCTTTCCCCCATTTCTTCCTTTTTTGTGTGGTAACCTGCAGAATTGTAGGCTTTCTTGGCCAGCTATTAATATTTAAGAATGCTAATTGAAAGGCGTGTGTGTAGTAGGGTAGTGGTAGGGGCCTCATTGCCTGAAGGGTGAATAGGTGAGGATCTATTTTAGTGGAGAACCACCAGATACTGTCCTGGTGTGTGGTAGTCTGCGGTGATGGGGACAGTGCAGTTGCTAAGACCTGTGGGGAGGGCCCCTAGTAGACTGACTCTCTGTTCCTTACATAAACTTTCCACCAATCCTTCAGCTTTTAGTTCCACTGTATATACTCACCTGGTTACCTGGTAGGTGCTACTTCTGGTTATTGAGTCTGGAGTAGTGCTGTACTTGTTGGCTTGTTTCTTATTGCCTCTCTCCACCAGCCCTTCCGCAGCCATGGGTAAGTTAGCTGCAATGTGTTCATACTCTTTTCAGCTCCCAAACTTTTGTTTCAACTTCTTGGTTACTGATATCTTCTGCTGCATTCTCATTATTCTTATGAATTTATATCTTTGAAAGTTCTTTGCTGTCATTTTAGTTGGGTTTTGGAAAAGAGCAGAGATGAATGTGATCAATCTTCTAGGTTTAATGATAAAGGAAATTATTTATCCCAGGAAATAAATATGTTAGCTTTCCGTATGTTTTGGTGTTTGTTGTTTTCTTGTATTGCTAGCACTGAAAGTGACATAAAAATTAGGTTTCGAATCCAATCAAGGGAAGAAGATAGGAAATATTTACAGAATGATAAGAGGTAACATATAATTAGATATGAAAATGAGTGGCATGTATGAAGCTGAACAATATGGCACAAAATCAGACATAATTAGTCTTACTGATTGATTTGTTTTCTTTTTAAAGAAACAATTCTTTCTTTAAGGTTTTATTTTTCATTTATTTTTAGAGAAAGGGGCAAGAAAGGAAAAAGAGAGGGAGAGAAACATTGATGTGTGAGAGAAACCTCCATTGGTCGCCTCTAGCATGCTCCCATCTGGGGATCTAGCCCGCAGCCCAGGCATGTGCCCCAGCTTGGAATCGAACCAGTGACTTTGCAATTTGTAGGCTGGCACTCAATCCACAGAGCCACACCAGCCAGGGCTGATCTGTTTTTAATGATTTGTTTTTGAATTTGTGATTACAACAAAAACTTTTCCATTTCTCTTTTTGGTCTGAGAATGTTTACTTCAACATTTTTAATCCCATTTCCCCAGCTCTTCCTTTTTTCCTGACAAAACCCTGATTCAGTTGGCCTTTCTTTGTGTTTCAGGATAGGAAAGCCTCAGCACAAGTGGTGAATGATAAACGGTCTAATGGGAGTAATTTCATTCTTGTCAGTATGTGATGAACAATGAACAACAGATGTATCCTATAGTTCTGGCTAATGAGACGAGGGAAGAAGCCTATTTGGGATTTGGAAATTTCTGAAAAAAATATTTCTACTGTTATAAAGATAAACATGGGAGGAAATAGTCCCTGCTTTTACTGGTCTTGTATCTCCCTGTTGCATGAGGGCCAAACCCTCTGTTGAAGATAGTAAGTCTTCTGAACTAAACTACTTTGGAATTATCATCATACTTCTAGGCTCCTTCTTATGTGAGATAATAAATGTCCTTATTATTAAAGCCATTTAAAATTTTTTTGAGTTTTCTGTTATTTGCTATCAAAGGAGTCTTAATTGCTTCAAGTTATAGGACTATTTTAAACTGCACAAACTGTAGTGCCACTGTACAAATAGATAATACAAAATGACATTTATAAAAACAGTGCAGTTTAGAAATGCTTATCAGTGGTTCCAATGTAATGAAAAATTTAAGGAGTTATTTCTTATGATTTCTTTTTACATATTAAATCATTTAAATTTATTCTCCTCTCCAAAGATTTGGAATACTAGCCTTAAGTAATGTAACCTAATTTAGGTAGAACATTGTGCAGCAAGCAGTAGGAAGCCTGAACTTTTATTCCTTATTTCTCTTAGAATTTATTGTTATAAAAGAAGGTTATCTAGGTCAACCTCTACCCTAAACACTAATCTCTTCTACAGTTGACAGGTGAATAAATAATAATAACAAAGATTGCGTGCTATGTCAGGGTTTAAAAATATATATATATAATATTGTATATAAATATATATAATGTATATTAAAATATATATTTTATTATATATATATAGATAGATTTGTATCATTTAATTCTCATAACATCCTTGTAGGTTAGCCTTAGCCTTATTTTTGTCTTCTGTTTTTAGGTTGGGAAGGAGACTTAGAGTAGTTAAATTACATTCTTGAGATCACTATGTTGATAAATGTGTTAAACTTCTAATGTTGTGCTTGAAACATAGTGTGCTCCTAATGAAAATGTGTTGAATGTGTACAGCCTAAGTTTGCATCAGTTGTTTTGGAAGCCACTTTATATTTCTGGCTTTTTTACTGGTTTTGTAATCAACTAAAATCCACAGGACTTTTTAAATATAAACTTCAGCTGTTGAGCCAGACCATACCTATGTCTTATATTTGGATTGGCCAAAAAGACCACTTAGTTGTTTGTGTTTTTTTTTAAATAAACACATTTTTCATTGTCACCAATAACTATTGATTTGGCTAATTTGAGTATATCGGCTATCTCCCACATGATGTAACATTGATTTTTTTTCTCAATTAATGTATCCATTTGATTCCTATATCAACTTCAACTGGTCTACCTGACCGTGGAGCATTCATTGTTCAGCAAGAAATTTCCAGCACAAAATTTTGCAAACCATTTTTGACACGTTCAGTCAGTCATAGCACCTTCTCCATAATTTTTTTTTTGCGTTTCAGTTGTGTTTTTACCTTTCTTAAAATAATAAAACATAATATGCTGAAAATGTGTATTTTTCCATCTTCAATATTAAAATGGCTACACAAAACTTCACCAATTTTGAAAAATTTTCTAAAAATGCATGCTGATATGACAGCTGTCACAATACAGTCTAACAAAATTGTTTCAAATAAAATTAAACTACTCAGCAGCTACTAGAGCCATTTAAGGGGGAAAAAAACAAACCAACTTGTTGCTCGACACAATACTTATACACGATGGCTCTTTTTCATTTAAATGTTAGTCTTTACATTTATCATTGTTACATTTCTTCTTATCATGAGGAATTGTGAGCTTTCATCTATGTAATTATTCCTTCTAGATTATGTTATCTGAACATTTGGTATTTAAACATTCTTTTAGCATTGTTTGTAAGGCGTTGATGAAAGATGTTGGGAAAGGGACAGAGCACTCTGATACACTGTCACCATTTCTTTAAATTCTCACAAGCCATCTGTCTGATAACCTGGGATAGGATTTTCTCAGAGATTTACAGTCTGCAGTGTTTTAAAGATACTCCCTTTTGTAAAAATTGGGTCAATATTTGCTGGTCTGTAGGAGCCTTTTCAATTCTTCCCAGCTCCTCATAGATAAGCGAAAGTTTCTGTGATCATGTTTGCAAGGTCTTTTGTTTGCTCTGATGTGATTTCTCTGAGCCTGTTGACTTTGGGTTTTTTCTTACTTTTTCTTGGTTTTCATTTTCCTCTTGATCATCTTCATTGTAGACTGTTCTGTTTTGAAGATCATTTTCCTCAATGAAGAAGTTTTGCTTTCTCTCTTACATCTATTAGCAGTTCCCACCCCATTTTTTCACCTTTCAAAGCATTGTTTTTGTTGTTGTTTTTTTCAAATCCCAACTTAGTTACTATGAAATGTGCCCTGATGGATTCCACCCCAGTCAGGTATAAACATGGCATCTTCACATAGCACTATGTAGTGAGCAGATCTCGACATTCACAGATTTAATACTCACCAATTTAACCTTTCAGGGAAAAGCTGCAAATGCCCATGATCTTTAGAGTTGTAAAGGTAAAATTAAAATCTTCATAAGGTTATTGTGAGGATTAAGGTCTGTTGAAAACTCCTAACTGCAAGGTTGATACTTAGAAATAGGTTCCTTAAGTAAATTAGCCTATCTGGTACTCAGCATGGGCACTGTACAGTTGATAGTTTCTAAGGCATTAGGAGATTCACATCATTCCTGGGACATATCCTTAGTGTTTGTTTAGGGTTTTATATTTTTGATATTTCGTAGGCCCTGTGAGGTGAATCACTTTAGCCTATACCATGGAGTAGGTATTATTATTCATCTTCATTACATGAGTAAACCTCAGCTTGCAGTCATTGGGCTGTCTGTTAATAAAATGTAGCTTAGTTATTTTCTACATAGATAATCATGTCATCAGTGAAGATAAACTTTTTTCTTTTCATCTCTCTTTCCCACCTTTCCCTCTTTACCTCTTCCTTTCTCTCCCTTTCTTTTTTCTTTCCTTCCTTCCTTTTCTTTCTCTCTCTCCCTTTTTCTTTCCCTCTCTCTCCCTCCTGTCCTTCCATCCTTCTCTTTTTCTTTCTTTTCTTTCTCTCTTTCTCTCCCTCCCTTCCTTCCTCCTTTCCTTTCTTTCTCTCTCTTCCCTAAGCCCCTCTCTCTCCTCGCCCCACCCCTTCCCCTTACCTTATTGCACAGACTAGGACCTCCAGCCTGATGTTTAATAGGAGTGATGAGATCAGACATTCTTACCTTGTACCTAAGATTAAGGAATGGTCCTTCACTACTAAACAGGGTTTTCATAGCTGCCTTTACCATGTTGAGGATGTTAACTTCTATTTTTACTTTGCTGAGTGTTGTTGTAATGAATAAATATTTGTCAAATGGTTGTCTTCAAATCTATTGTCTTCCTTTTTTTTTTTTTTTTAATAATTTATTTTATTTTAGAGAGAGAGGGAAGGAGAGAGAACAAGAGGGAGAGAAACATCATTGAATGAGAAAGACATTAATCTGTTGCCTCTAGCACACACCCTGACTGGGGACCAAAGCTGCAACCCAGGTAGGTATGTGCCTTGACCAGGAGTCGAACCAGCGATCTTTGTTTGCTGGATGACACCCAACCCACTGAGCCGAACCAGTGAGGATTACCATCTTCCTATTTTTATCCATTTGTCCCTTCTATTCTTTGTCCTCTTTTTCTTCTTTTACTCCTTTCTTTTCATTTAATTGCATATTTTTCAGAATTTTATTTTTTCTCATTTGTTGACTTACTAATTGTTCCTCTTTGTTTTTGTTTTTGTTTTTTAGGGGTTATTTTATAGTTCAGAAGATTCATCTTTGACTTAATTATACTATGCCATCCAGTAATGATTTTATTATATAACTTAATGTATATTACAAGAACCTTAGTTTTGACTGGTGTGGCTCAGTTGGTTGGGTGTCCTTCCACAAAGGGAAAGGTCATGGGTTCAATTCCCACTCAGGGCACATACCTGGGTTGTGGGCCAGTCCCCAGTCAGGATTCATGCAGGAGGCAGCGATCAATGTTTTTCTCCCTCTGTTTTTTCTCCCTTCCCTCCTCTCTAAAAAGTAAATTTTAAAAATCTTTAAAAATCCTTATAACAATCTACTTTATTTTCTCTCTCTCTTTGTAGTGTTTTTTTCATATATTTTACTTCTATATAAGTTATTAACCCCACAAAACATTGTTGTTATTTTTGCTTTAAACAGTGTTATCTTTCAAAGAGATTTTGAAAATAAACACATTTTATGTTTACCTATATCTTTACCATTTTCAGTGCTTTTTCTTTAACTGTTTTTTTAATCCTCATTTGAGGATATGTTTATTGATTTCAGAGAGAGAGAAAGAAAGACATCAATGAGAAAGAAAGGAAGGAAGGAAGGGAGGGAGGGAGGGAGGGAGGGAGGGAGGAAGGAAGGAAGGAAGGAAGGAAGGAAGGAAGGAAGGAAGGAAGGAAGGAAGGAAGAAAGAGAGGGAAGGAGAGAGAGAAACATCTGTCAGGTACCTCCCATACATTCCCTGATTGGGAGTCAAACCACAGCCTAGGTGTGTACTCTGACCGGAGATATAACCCACAACTTTTTTGGTATGTGGGACTATGCTCCAACCAACTGAGCCAGGGTTCAGTGTTGCTTTCATTCCTCTATATAGAATCTATGTGGTACCATTTTTTTCAATCAGCCTGAAGGACTTCCTTTAACATTTTTTAAAGTACAGGTCTGCTGGTGATGAATTCTATAAGCTTTTTTATATTGAAAAACAATATTTTACCTTTAAATTTTTTTCTTTGGGTATTGAATTTTAGGTTTGTGTTTCAGTATTTTCAAGATATTATTCCACTGTCTTCTGGCTTTCATTGTTTCTCATGAGAAGTCCCCTGTCATTCTTATCTTTGTTCCTCTCTACTTCATGTATCTTTCTTTCCTCTGGCTACTTTTAAGATTCCTCTAACACTTATTTTAAGTCACTTATACTGATGTACATTAGTATAGTTAGTTTTCTTCATTTTTCTTGTTTATGTTATTCCTTGAATTTCTTGGATCTTTGGATTGTAGTTTTGTTTTTAATCAGATTTGTAAATGCTTTGGCCATTAATTTTTTAGAATATTTTTTTCTGTCCTCTCCTCTCCTTCAGGGAGTCCAGTTACATATATATAATGTTGCTTTCAGTTGGCCAATGACTAAGCAACAACGGATTCTCTGTTCATTTATTGTCCATCATTTTTCTTTCTGTGTTTCATTTTGGATTATTTTGATTGCTATGTTTTTAAATGTACTAATTTTTCTTTCATGTCATAGTATGCTCATATTTTCTTATACTTTATTGATTACATGGAAAACATCAAAATAACTTTTAATATTTTCTTTTAATTCCATTATTTCTATCATATCTGAACCTGTTTTGTTGATTGGTTTTTCTTATTATAGGTCATATTTTCCTGCTGTTTTTTTGCATGCATGATAATTGTGTATTGGATGACAAACATTGTGTACCTTACCTTGATGGGTACTAAATATTTTAAAATACTCCTTTATAGTATCTTTGGGCTCTCTTCTGAGGCACATTTAAGTTATTCTGGAATAACTTGATCTTTTTGAGGTTTTCTTTTAAGCTTTCTTGTATAGGATCAGTACAACCTTTCTAATAGGGCTAATTTTTCATCATAAAGGGCAGTACTTTGGAGTATTCTACCTAATGTTCAGTGTATTGCAAGGTTTTTCCATTTTGACTTGTGGTCCTATGAACTGCTCCTGGCCTTGTGTAATCTTTAGGGATGAGTTCATCTGTTCCTTTTTGGTCATTCTTTTTCTGATGTCAGGTAGTGTCCTTGCATGCAGGTTCTGATCTGTGTTAGGCTGAGACTTGAAAGGAAATCTGTACAGATTTCTGAGGTGCGCCCTCAATATAGTCCTCTCGTCCCATTGCAGCTGTATTCCCACATGCAGCTCTCTCCTCCCTGACGTCTGCCACACGAATTCTAGCGGCTCTGGCCTCCCTGAATTCTCAACTCTGTTTCCTTAACATTAATTATTCTTAAAACATCATGGCAAATTACTACTAATACATTTAAAAGTGATTTATTTTTAAACATGTATCTTTGGCTTCTCATCTTTTTTATTAATATCATAACATTACCTAAAAGGACGTTCATACTGGATCTGATGATAATTTAATTTTTCCTATAAGTCAAATTTTGAGTAGTTTTAAATTTGTGTTTGGTAAATATACTTTAATATAGTTTAATTACTTTAAATGTAATAGTTATTTTTTAGTTTTTAGGTGATGTAAATTTTTTTTTTTGATTATCAAGAGGTTGTTTTTTGAACTATAGAAATGATCCCTGAAAATATAGTCTCAAGAGGTTGTTGTTTGTTTGTTTGTTTATTTGCTGCATTAGTCACTGCCAAATTTAAAGAATATGTAGAATAAGGAATATAAAAATGCCATAGAAATTTATTTTAGAGCTTTACTTTTATAATCTATTATGCCTCCCATGAATATATGAGGCATGTTTTTGTTCCATGTTCTTGTTCTTTCACATATTTCTAGGTTAAAATTTTTTTGATATATAACATACCAAATATGTGCTAATGTCATTATTCACATCTGCTGAACTATTAATTATTTGGATTTTTAACTTCAACCAAAAATAACATGTGATATTTGGTGTCGATGTATCTATCTGTATAATATTCTGCTCTAATGTTATCTACTACATTTTGTTATGGTTCCTGTCAAATGAAACATTTACCATTATGCTCACAAAATTTCTTGGGTGAAACTCTGAAAGCTAAACATTGCCCTGGTAAAAAATGGAATATATATAGTAAATGTTCAGTCTCATTTTTACATAGTTCCTATCTGCAATATCAATATTACTTTTTTTCAAAACCAGATTTTAATTTTCAATACTTGACATTATCATTGACAAAATTTTTCATGTGTAGTAAAAATATCTGATGGATTCTATCAATTTTACTTTTTACATTTTACATTCTCATTCTTTACATTGTGAAATCTTTGGAGATTTTACACTCTCAATAAAATAAATAGTATCTAGTGATTTTGCTTATTTTACCATTTACCATTTGCCAGAATTTTATATGTAATGTTTTTGAAAAAGTCCTACCTATGTAATCTCTGGACAGACAACTGCCATTACTAAGTAATTAACTTTTTTAGATGGTATGTTTGAGAAGGTGACTGGGGGTTTTTGTGGTAAACAGAAATAATCACTTTAGTGATAAAAAAATTAGTGCCTTTCCCTTCTCTTTTGTATAGTATCAGAGATGCAGAATCTGGGACAAGTTGCATGAAGAGCATATCAATGCGGGGCGTACAGTTCAGGTAAGGCTGTTTCTAGTAAATCAATATGGAAAAAAAAAGACTTCGGAAAAATTTGCTAAAATGAATTGTAGCTGAATCCTTTTGTGCATATTTATAACTAATTTCTTAAGGATTTACTTTTACCAGGAAGTACTGAATCAAATTTCATTGGTATTTTTAAGATTTTGGTTCATGTTACTAAAAACTTCTTCCAGAAATTATATATTACATTCTCATGATTATGGCATTTTCCAAAAACCTACCAACATTAATGTTACCCATTTCTCCAATTTTTGCTAATTATTAGACTGAAATAATGTTGCTTTTTTTGTTTTAATCTGGAGTTTTGTTTTATTTCTTTGACATGTGAAGGTTTTTAAAACATACACTTTGGATGATAATATTTCATCTGTAAACTTACAGAAATTGCCTGTTCATATATTTGTAATATTGTTGAATTGATACAATGTTGCAGTATTCTTTGCTACTTGCTGGCTTTTTAGTAAGTAAATTTTAATTATTTTTAATTATTAAAATTATTTTTAATTATTAAAAATTATATATTTATATAGTTAAAAGCCAAATAAAGTTAAAAAGCTTATAAAACACTACCCTTATCTATCTTCAGGTCCTTTTTGGAAGAAACTACTTTTAACCCTTTAGGTCACTTCCTTTGGTATTTAGCTTTTTATTCCTAAATACCATGTGTAAACATGTATTTTTTAATCAGGTGTGGGCATGATCTCTTCACTCCTTGCCACAATAGGTGAAAACCTAGCTTTTCCACTTTGCTGTTTTACTTCTTTTCCTCTTATATAATTACATATAACTTTTGGTTAATTATTACTATTTCATTATTTGATTATAAAGATAGTTTCTTGCTAAGTCAAATTAGTGAAATATAGTATAGCCTTTTGGGTTTTTTTTTTTTTTTTTTTTTTTTTTTTAAGTTAATAGTTGCCTCACTTTTTAATTGCCTGGCTTTCTGTATATTTGTAGTTTTTTCCTTAAATGTTGCACATCTCTGCTACATACTGTCAACAATATTTTTAATATGCTCAAAGACATCACTTCTATGCTTTATCCTGAAAACTCTCTTCTGAAACCCTTCTTTCCCAGTTTCAATTTGGACTCATTTTTTAAGCTTGTTGCACAGCTGATAGTCTGGAACTTTCTGAGCTGTTCTTCTCTTCTGTGTTCAGTCCCTGTTTTCCTTGATATGTCTTCTTCATTTTTGGTTCATTCCATTTTTTGTTGTTGGAGTACCTTTTTCAGTAACTCTGTCAATAAGGGAACCTTGGAGGTAAAACTTTTAAGTTTTTATTTGACTGAAAAATACCTTTATTCTTCCATCATGTATGACTGATAATTTCAACAGATACAGAATTCTAATTGGAATTCTCATTCAATTATGAAGGTGTTCTAGGCTTTCTAGTTTAGTGTTATTTTTTAAAATGTTTATAACATATTTTAAGGCTATAGTAATCAAAACAGCATGGTACTGGCATAAAAACAGACATAGATCAATGATACAGAATAAAGAGCCCCCAAATAAACCCATGCCTATTAGTCAATTGATATTTAACAAAGTGGGCAAGAACATAAAATGGGCGAAAGACAGTCTATTCAGTAAATGGTGTTGAGCCAAATAGGTACATGTGATAAAAATTAAACTAGACAACTTTTTTTTTTTAAGATTTTATTTATTATTTTTAGAGAGAGGGAAAGGGAGAGAGGCAGAGAGGGGGAGAGACATCAATGTATGGTTGCCTTTCACCTGCCCCTAGCTATGGATCTGCTAGAGACCTGGCTTGCAAGCTTGTTATGTGCCCTGGCTGGGAATTGAACCAAGCGACCTTTGGGTTTGCAGGCCGGCGCCTTATCTACTGTGCCACCAGCCAGCGCTAGACAACTTTCTTAACAAATATTAAAAAGTAAACTAAAAATGGATTAAAGACTTTAATTGTAAGACATGAAGCCATAAAATTCAGAAAAAAAACATAGTAAAACTTTTGACATTTCTCTTAGCAATATATTTTTCCTGATATATCTCCCTGGGCAAGGAAAATAAAAGAAAAAATATAAACAAATAGGATGACATCAAGCTGAAAAAAATTTTGCACAGCAAAAGAAACCATCAACAAAACCAAAAGACAGCCTACTGAATGGGAGAAGCCATTTGTCAATGATACATTAGAGAAAGGGTTACTATTTAATATTTATAAAGAATTCTTACAACTCAACACCAAAAAAAAACCCCAAAACCCCAAATAACCCACTTAAAAATGGGCAGAGGGCCTGAATAGATACTTCTTTAAAGAGGACACACAGATGGCCATTAGACATATGAAAAGGTACTCAACATCACTAATCACCCGAGAAGTGCAAATTAAAACCACATGACATGTAACCTTATAGCTGTCAGAATGGCCATCACTGATAAATTAACAAACAGCAAGTGTTGTCAAGGATGTGGAGAAAAAGGGACCTTTGTGCAGCTGTTGACGGGAATGTGGATTGGTGCAGCCATATGACAAATACCATAGAGGGTCCTCAAAAAATTAAAAATGGAACTGCTTTATGACCCAGTGAGTACACTTCTGGGAATAAACTCAAAACATCAATTTGGAAGAATTTATGCACCCCTATATACATTGCAGTATTATTTACAGTCGCCAAGGTAAGGAAGCAATCCAGGTGTCTATCAGTAGACAAGTGGGTAAAAAAGTTGTGGTACATATATACAATGGAATATTATCCTATAAAAGAATGAAATCTTACCAGTTGTGATAGTGTGGGTAGATCCAAAGGGTATTATGCTTAGTGAAATGTCAGAGTAAGACCAAAACCATATAATTTCACTTACATGTGGAATCTAAAAAGTAAGATAAATGAGCAAACAAAATTGAAACAGACAGAGGGAAAGAGGGCAGGCAGGATTAGAAGAGGGTAAAGGAAGAATAAATGGTGAGGGAAGGAGACTTGTCTTGGGGTGGCAAGCAACAATAAAAAACACAGATGATGTACTATGTAATTGTACGCCTGAAACCTATGTGACTTTTTAACCAATGCCTCCCCAATAAATTCAACTAAAAAAATAAAAGAAACAGACTTATACATAGAGAGAACAGACGGATGGCTGCCAGAGGAGAGGAGGATTGGGGTACTGGGTGAACAGGTGAAGGAATTAAGAAGTACAAATTGGTATCTGCAAAATAGTCAAAGAGATGTAAACTTCAGCATAGAGAATATAATCAATAATATTGAAATAACTATGTATGGTGCCAGGTGGGTACTGTATATGTAGACATAAAGTATGATTGTCCTAAGCACTATGCTATATACCTGAAGCTAATCTAAAAATTTTTTTAATGTAAACTATAACTGAAAAAGTTTTAAAAATTTAAATGTTCATATCATCTGATTTCCCAGTCTTTGTTTAGGACCATTTTTTCTCTTTTAGAACCCTTTGTGATTTGTTTATCCCTGGTATTCTGAAATTTGATGATGATGTGCTTTTTGCGTTAGACCCTTTCACTCTAAAAATGTATGTTGTTTAGTTCTGGGAAATTTTCTTAAGTTATTTATTTTACAGTTTATTCCTTGGTGTTTTCTGGTTGGTCTATTTTTTTCTTTTTAAATATTTTATTGTAGAGTCAGCAAACCATGGCACCCAGGCCCCATCTGGTCTACTATCTGCCCCAGTTGTTTACACATTGTCTTTGGATGCTTTCACGCTACAATGGCAGAGCTGAATGGTTGCAACATAGACCACATGGCCTGCAAAGCCTAACTATTTACTCTCTGGCCCTTGACTGCAAAAGTTTGCTGATTCCTGTTCTGTTGGATCTTAGGATTCTTGGATTGCTTGTTTAATTTTCTCTTCTACTTTCTGGGAGACTCCCTCAGCTTTATCTTCAGTTCTTTCTACTTAATTCTTTATTTCTGATATTACATTTAATTTCCAAGAGCTTTTTTCTTGTTTCTTTTTAACAGGATTTTGTCTTTGAATATAGTAATTTTCCTGCTCCTCTGAGGTCCTGAGAGCCAATTGCTTGTTTGCTGGTGGAATTTACTTAAAGGTGCTTTGGCAGGCTGACAATTCCCTAAGGCTCTACCCCATCCAACTTACTGGTATACTTTTCTATAATAAGTAGGTCACACTACTAAGACTAGAAGTCAAAGCATCTCTACCTACATATAGAAATAAACACTGGAAGGCTGTCAAATGTAGGAGACAAAAAAATATGGCCCAAATGAAAGAAGAGAATGAAACTCCAGAAAAAAAAAAAAAACTGGAGGTAAGCAATCCGTCAGATGCAGAATTCAAAAAACTGCTTATCAGGATGCTGAAGGATGTCACTGGGTACTTCAACAGCATAAAAAAGATCCAGGCAGAAAGGAACGTTATACTATCTGAAATAAAGAAGAATAGGGAATCAACAGTGGAGGGGATGAAGCTGAGAAATCAATGACTGGAACATAAGGGAGAAAAAAAGCATTCAGTCAGAACAATAGGAAGGAAAAAGAATTTAAAAAATAATAAAACAAGGATAGGCTAAACAACTTCAAATTTACAAACATCTGAATCACAGGGGGTTCCAGAAGGAGGAGAGGAAAAACAAGAAATTGAAAACTTATTTGAAAAAATAATGAAAAACAATTTCTCTAATTTGGTGAAGGAAATAGACATACAAGTCCAGGTGGCACAGAGAGTTCCAAACAAGATGGATGCAAAGAAGACTACACTAAGACACATCATAATTAAAATGCCAGAGGTTAAAGATAAGGAGAGAATTTTGAAAGCAGCAAGAGAAAAGAAGAGAGCTACCTACAAAGGAGTTCCCATAAGACTGTCAGCTGATATCTCAAAAGTAACTTGGCAGGCCAGAAGGGACCAGCAAGAAGTGTTCAATGTGATGAAAATCAAGGACCTACAACCAAGATTACTCTATCCAGTAAAGCTATCCTTTAGAATGAAAGGGCAGATAAAGTGCTTTCCAGATAAGGTAAAGCTAAAGAAATTCGTCATCACCAAGCCATTGTTACATGAAATATTAAAGGGACTTATTTTAGAAAAAGAAGATCATAACTGAATTTCAAAGTGGAAGTAAACTCAGAACTACTAAATCTGTAAAACAAACTGAGCAAACAAGTAGAGCAGAAACAGAATCATATGTATGAAGATCATTGGGAGAGTTATCAGTTGGGAGGGGGCCAGGGAGAATGTGAGAAAAGGTGCAGGGATTGAAAAGTACTAATTGGTTGGCATAGAATAGACTGAGGGATATTAAGAACAGTATAGGAAATTGAGTTGCCAAACAACTTATATATATGTCCCATGGACATGAACTAAGGGGAGGTATTGCTGGAAGGAATAGGGGGTACTGGGTGGAGGGAGGCAAAGGGGGAAAATTAGGACAACTATAATAATCATTACATAATAAAATATATTAAAAATAATTTAAAAGGAAGAAGTGGTAGAAAAGAGGGCATGAGGAGGAAAGATGGAGAAGTGAGAACAGTAGAAAGAAGTCAGGAGAAAAGATTAGAAACAAGGCCAGATAGAGAATGAAAGAGAAGATAAAAGAGTAGATTCCCAAATGAATACTATTAGAAGGTACCTTATTTTAGGTTATTATAATCTTCAGAAAAATTTAAATTCAAATTTGGTCTTTAAATATTCATGAGCTGATTCAACATCACTAGTCATCAGAGAGATGCAAATTAAAACCACAATAAGATACCACTTCACACCTGTCAGAATGGCAATCATCAACAAATCAACAAACAACAAGTGTTGGCGAGGATGTGGGGCAAAGGGAACCCTCGTGCACTGTTGGTGGGAATGCAGGCTGGTGCAGCCACTGTGGAAAACAGTATGGGGTTTCCTTAAAAAACTGAAAATGGAACTTCCTTTTGATCCAGCAATTTCACTGCTTGGACTATACCCAAAGAATTCTGAAACACCAATTCATAAGAACCTATGTACACCTATGTTCATAGCGGCACTATTTACAATAGCCAAGTGCTGGAAACAGCCTAAGTGCCCATCAGTGGATGATTGGATCAAAAAACTTTGGTACATTTACACAATGGAATTCTATATAGCAGAAAGAAAGAAGGAACTTGTACCCTTTGCAACAACATGGATGGAGCTGGAGAGTATTATGCTTAGTGAAATAAGCC
>PVIW01002283.1:121186-228758 GCA_004026585.1 Noctilio leporinus | reverse complement strand
CAAGCAAAACAGAACCAAGTGTATGAATACAAGGAATAGGCCTGCAGTGGTCAGGAGGAAAGGGGTAGGGGGGAGGGGGGAGGCAGAGGCAAAGAAGGGGAGCAGCTTAGACAAGAACCTAGTATAAAGGAACCATGGACATGGACAACAGGTGGGATTGACTTTGGGGGGAAAGGGTGGGTGGGGAGGGGGACAGAGGAGAGCAAAAAGGGGATGGATGTAATACAACAACAATAAAATTAAAAGAAAAAAAAAAAAAGAAATCTAAAAAAAAAAAAAAGAAATTCTGCTACTTCTATATCAAGTGCCTTAGAAACCAGGCTCCTTTTTTAGCTCCTCACTCAATATCTCTAACCTCATTTCCATAGGTCAAACATTAAGAGTGGGTACTAACTTTCAGATCCTGGGATAAATACCTACATAAGAGAAATAATGTCTGTTCTGACACTATACCCATCTGGGGGGCATCTTCTTTACTCCTTCACAAGATCACAGATAAGTGTCATTTTCAAGGGACTGGGACTAATTCTCTCCCATGAGTAAAAACAGCTGCTGTTTTGAACCTTGAAACTTTGATTAATGATTACACTGAGAACCTCACCTGCCTCAGCCCTGAGGTGTTATTGAAGTCACAGGATACCCCAAGACACCTTGTCTCAGTCTTAAACACTCTAGATGCTCTCTTTCAAGATGCTGGGTTTACAAGGAAATGGAGCTTCCTACTCCCCTCTCTCTTAATGAAAATCTTGAGTTGCTGCCTCCACAGGACCTCTATTTTACTGATTCATTTGTAGATATTTTATGGGGTCATATGTAATAGGTTGGGAGGAAGTGGGGGTTCAAGAGAAGGTATCTGTAAAAGTGGTGAAGCTCTTACTTAATCCCAAACCAACACCTCACAGGAGATGAAGCCATCTCTTAGTCACAAATTCTGGTGAAAGTGTTGAAACAATAGCTTAGCCACATGGCTGTGCTTAAATTTTGACCTGGCCCCTTGCCTAGGTGCATGATTTCATCAGCCAAGGTTAGGGAACAGCCACACCTTACATTAATGATTTTTGTCCAAAGTCTGTCCTAACTAATGAGAATCCAGACCAGAATAATCATTAATGTCACCATAGACTAATGCAGAATGATCTTAATCTGATTTCTTGTTAGGTTTTAAATAAACCTGCCATCACCTAGCCTAATGGCTCTTCCTCTGTTTTAAAAGTTGCTCTGACAAGTTTCAAGCTGGGTTTCCAGCCAGGTTCATAGCTGGAGGCACATGAAAGGCAACCATACATTGATGTCTCTATTCTCTCTGCCTCTCTCCATTCCTCTCTCTCTAAAAAGAATCAACTAAATCTATAAAAAAAAAAAAAAAAAGTTGCTCTGAGAGTTGCTTGAGCTCATTCCACATGTGAGTTGAACCTTCTCAAAACCGCAAGCAGGTAATTGTCAGACACAGGTGGAGTCCTTGGCCCTGCAACATGGGTTTAGGAGCCATCAGATGCAAAGCAGGGAAGGGTGCTCCTGCTCTGTATCTCTTTGTCAAGAGATCAGAGGGGCCTTCGGGCCATGGCTGAAACCTAGTCACAGAAACACGGTGAGGACAGGGGCAGAAACTCTGACGTACACAGTCAGCTAGAGAATGTCCAGAAACCAGAGAAAAGATCAGAGTGTTATATTCCTTGTAGAGCAATAGTACATGACCTTTTAGTGGAAGTGGAAAAGGCAAGACCCTTCATGGATAGTAACATGGATTATAGAAAGGGAACACATTTTAGAACCTGGATTCATCACTGGGTGACCTGTGGGAAATCTCTCTGGGACATAATTTTCCCATCTATAAAATGGGTTTGATAACAGTACCTACCTAACAAGATATTTATGAAGATCAAAAGGAGCAAGGGTCTTGCCCAGTGCATAGCAAATAGGACACACATAAAACAAATGCTGGTTTTCATCTCTTATTCTGCTTCTGGAAGTTCACATTAATCCCAGGTCATTCCACCATCCTTAGATCGGGGCAAATGAGGGTCTCAGAGGGCCCTGCCCCCTGTAGTGCCATCCTCAAAGTTTTCTAAATCCTTCTTCAGCAAGACTGACAGTGCTATCCAGCCTGGATCTGGTCCCACATGGGCTGCAATCCCCATTTTACCTCTTTGGGGACCTCTGACTCTCTGTATCCTCTTCCTTCCCCAGAAAGCTGCCCTGAGGAGTTCTAGGACTCCCATCTGCGTGGTCATCCCTGGGCACTCCAGCCAGGATCAGATTCCAGAAGGTCAGCCTGATGAACAGATCACTTCAATTGGCCAGTGTGGCATTTCCTTGAGAGATCTTGCAATATTGAGCTGCAAGATGATGTTGACATGCTAAGTTTGGGTGATTTAATTTTTATTTAGACAGGGTTTCTACCAAAAAAAATTTAAAAATTCCCAGGGACCCTGCAAACTCTAAAAGTAACCCTGCTTCTAGGAACCTGGAAATACTTGTCCCCACAGTTGGTTGGATTTATGTGTGATTTATTAGCATAGTAATTATTAATTTACTACCTGTCAAAATTATCAAATGTTTGGGCTCTAAAAATGGCAACAATTGAAAACATTGCTTTTCAGTTAAAATATCATTTTAACTCATTTCCCTACCCTCTCCATTGGCTTCCTGTTTCTCTCACACCATCATCAAATGCAGTCAGTTCTAACTCTGCATGTTTCTCAAATCTAACCCCTTCTTTCTATCCCTGCTACTTTAGTCTAGATCTCCAAGCAACCCCTTTCCACCAGGACTATTGCAGGGGCCTCACTACTTCCAGATTCTTTCCCACCATTCTATCTCCTGGCTTTTCCAGTGAAGGCGGAAAAGCCAATACAAAAATGTGTTATCGAACTCTGGCAGGTAGCTCAGTGGATAGGCACCGGCCTGCGAACCCAAAGGCCACTGGTTCGATTCCCAGTCAGGACACAGGTTGCAAGCCAGGTCTCCAGCCAGGTCCTTAGCTGGAGGCAGTTGAAAGGCAACCACATATTGATGTTTCTCTCCCTTTCTTCCTCCTTCCCTGCCCTTCTCTCTAAAAATAATGAGTAAAGTCTTTTTTAAAATGTGTTGTCATTCACAGTAGCCCTATTCACAATAGCCAAAGGTGGAACCATCTAAATGTTTTATCAGCTAATAAATAGATGAACAAAACATGGCACATCCATACAATGGTATATTATTCTGCCATAAAATGAAATGAGGCAAAATAAGTTTTATTTTACTAAAAAACAAACAAAACCAAAAACCCAAAAATAAAAGGAATGAGGTACTGATACATGCTTCAGCATGGATGAAATCTCAGAAACATATGCTAAGTAAAAGAATCCAGCCAGAGAAAGATACATATTGTATGATTCCGTTTATATGAAATATCAAGAATAGGCAAATTCATAGAGATGTGTGGTTGCCATGGGTTGGGTTAGGGAAAAATGAAGAGTGATAGCTACATGGGTATGAGTTTTTTGGGGGGAGTGATGAAAATGTTCTGCAACTACAATGGTGATAGTTTCACAACTAAATGTACTTGATGTTACTGAACTATACACTGCAAAGTTATTGAAGTAGTAAATTTTACTCAAAGTTGTACATTTGTGTTATATGCTAACACAATTTTTAAAAAGTATTATAAAGCTGGTCACAGATCGGAACACCTGGGGCCCAGTCCTGCTAGGTCCCTCTGGACAGCCAAGTAAGGTAGAATGTACCTCAGAATTGTCCATCCTGAAGAGATAAGAGGGAGCATTTATTTATCAGATCCTGGTCCTCAATGGTCAAGGATTGGCCCCTGGGTATTGTCTTTCTCTCTCCTTTTCAGGCTTGCTTATGAGTGAGTGCCCAGTAGGTTATAGAAACACTGGGGCAGAGCATGAGAGATTCCTGATAAAGCTGAGACCCAGTGCTATCAGGTCACACCTATAGAAAGGTATATTGTCAGATCACACCTGGCTGTAGCAGAAATAGCTGGAGTTAAAAGTGGGCCAAAGAAATGTGTGGTGGAGCATGAGATGTGTCCAATATACCCTCCATCTAAAATAGTAGAGATGCAACCTTATAAAGGTAGAAAGTAGATGAGGAGGAAAGAGAAACAGGGAAGAGGTTTGGTGGATTCTTGTCACTCCCTGATTTTCACTTGAGCTTCAGAGAGTTATTGTCCTACCGTTTCTCTTTAAAGTGATGATTAGTAGCTGTCTGTCCACAACCTACCTTTTCTCTCTCCATCACAACCTCCTATTGTTCAAGCTGGCTGACTCAATGTCTTCCACTGCATCAGGATATCCAGGTCATTACTATCAGCTTCCTCCTGCCTCACTTTTCTCCCAAACTTAGTTTAGAATTTATCAAACATAATTTTAGTCACCCTCTCAAGACAGTTCTAGACTCTTGCTTCTTAGGACTTTTTCCCATGTATCTGATAAAACTCCAACAAATCAACTTTTAGGTTTTTCTGTGGCCACATCCTGAGATACTCTACTGGAGAGCAAAAAGTGCCCAGCAGGACAGATCACTGTGGCAGAGACTACCAACTTCATACTCTAATATATAATCTTTTAAAAAATATTTATTTATTTCAGAGAGAGGGAAGAGAAGGAGAGAAACATGAATGTGTGATTGCCTCTCATATGCCTCTAACTGAGAACCTTGCCCACAACCCAGGCATGTGCCCTGACTGGGAATTGAACCAGTGACCCTCTGGTTCACAGGCTGGTGTTCAGTCTACTGAGCCACACCAGCCAGGGCTAATATATAATTTTTAATAATAGCACCCTGGTGTCTAGCTGAACACATTGCTGCTGGGAATAAAAGATCGCATTTCTTAGCTGCCCTTGTATACAGGTGTGGTCACATGACTTCTTCCCAGCAAATGAGGGAGAATGTTGGGTGGTGGTTGGGTAGTTGAATTAACTAGAGTTGATTCAGCAGAGGAGCTCCCCTTCTTGCCTTCTGGTGCAGCTGCTGTGGCCATCTTAAAACATGAGGTGACTTTGTAGAGGGAAGCTACAAGCAAAGATGCTCAAGTAAAAAGTAGTAGTTTTGATCCCTAATGAATTATACACCTCTAGTTTTACCTTCATAATTCTTTTATGTGAAAGAGAAGTAAAATTAGATTTTAAGCTGCTATTATTATTAACTAATTCATTTTATTATCACTAACCTCAGAAGGGCCTGAAATACTACCTAACAATCTTATCACCTTTTTCTAGTTCACTCATTCTGGAATTCTCCTCTGCAGCTATAGCAAGCTGCCGCTACTCTCCTCAAATATCTGACTTTCCACTTCTCACCTCATTGTAAGCTCATGGCTGGACCTCTTGCTTCACTGTTGAAATAGAAGTTATCAGATCAGAAATCTCTCAAATTTCTGCCACAAACTTGCCTCCCTTCCCTTCTTTACTACATTTCCTCCTGTTGCCATATCTCTTCTCCATCTGATATGGATAGAGACCATATCTCTTCTCCATCTGAGGCAAATCTCTCCATTCTGGGGCCTCATTCCTCACACTTTTTCAGAAACTTAATTTCGTCAATTATTCCAAAGGCCATAAAAAGAATGTTTGTGATCCACAGACATATCTTTTGTCTGACCCACATAGGTTTCTTCCCCCATTATTTTTATCTTACTTAACATAAGGAAAAATGGAAGGTAAAACCCATCATTTTCATTGTATAATTCCACCAGTTTTGACCAACACATATATTTGTGTATATACTACCATCATAATCAAGAACAGTTCCCCCATCCCTCAGAACTCCTCCAAGCCTCAGGCCAACATAGTCTCCAGTCTCTCACAGTACTTGTCACTCTCTCTGTTCCTTACATCCCACTGCTTTGTTCACTGAGGTTGCCTACTTGGCTCTGTGGACATTTGAGTTTAAGATGCCCAGACTATTCATTCTCTTTCCTATATCTTTTTAACCAATCCCATTTTACTCATTCATTCCTATCAGCATCTAAAGATGCTATCCTTCCCTCACAATCAAACTTCCTGCATTGTTATTTGGGGATCACCATGGTCAGATTCTCCATTTTGGCCTAAAATTCTCCTGATACCAGAAAGATAAGAAATTTTTCTTTATTTTTGCTGGAAAAAAATAAACCAAAAAGCCTGTTAAATTTTTTGCATCTTTTTCAGATGATAAACTTCTCATGTTGCCACATGTAACATTGCTTTGAAATTTTGGTAAGAAATTTCTGTCCAAGTCATACCAATTTGTTCTTTCATGTTAAAATTACAAATAATGCAAGACCTGTCCATTGACATGGCCCAAAGTGAGGGAATAAGTTTAGATCCAATGTTACATCTACAAATAAGTTCTGCCTCCATTGTCTCTTCGAAGGAATCACCAAGTATAAGAAACCCTGTGTACCTTTTTACCCAAAGTGAGAAATCCAGATTTACTTGGACTTTTGGAAAGAAAAAAACAAAACTGTAGTCTAATTCATAGAAGGTTGAAACAAATGTGGATAATATTTACATATTATTGGATTAAAAGAAATTATTTATTATTTTCAGACAGAAGAACAGGAAGGGAGGAAGAAAAGGAGAGAAACATCAATGTATGGTTGCCTTTCACCTGCCATTGGCTAACGACCTGGCTGGAGACCTGGCTTGCAACCTGGTTATATACCCTGACTGGGAATCGAGCCAGTGACCTTTGGGCTTGAAGGCCGGCACTTATTGAATTATTTTAAATAGAAAATAAAGAGACAGTGAAAAATTCCCTTCTACTGGGCTCTACCTTCTTAATATCCTGAAATTATCCCTTCGTTGATTTCTTCCCCCTTCACTGATTTTTAAAATAACAAAAATGAACCCTACAAAAGGAAAGGAAGTCAATCTTAACTTGTGCAGATTCACTATCTCCATTTCCTCCCCTTCCTTGCAAAAGGGGCACCTTGAGTACCCGAGTTGGGTGATAAGGGAGGCTGTGCCACTGGACCCTACAGTACATCTACTACATTAGGCTACACTACCAAGACATGGAGTCAAAGAAGCTCTATCTAATACACAGAAACAAACACAGGGAGGCTGCCAAATTGAGGAGACAAAGAAATATGGCCCAAATGAAGGAACAGAATATAACCCCAGAAAAAGAACTAAACAAAATGGAGATAGCCAACTTGTCAGATGCAGAATTCAAAACACTGGTGATCAGCATGCTCAAAGAAATGATTGAGTATGACCACAAAGTGAAAGAAGAAGTAAAGGTTATACAAAGTGAAATAAAGAAAAATATTAAGAAAACAGGGAAGCAACAGTGATGGAAAGGAAGCCAGGAGTCAAATCAGTGATTTGGAACAAAAGGTAGAAATAAACATTCACCAAGAACAGAAAGAAGAAATAAGAATTGAAATAAATGAGAAGAGGGTTAAGAACCCCTAGGACAACTTTAAATATACCAACATCTGAATCTTAGGGGTGCCAGAAGGAGAAGAGGATGGCAAGAAATTGGAAACTTAGTTGAAAAAATAATGAAAGAAAACTTCTCAAGTTTGGTGAAGGAAATAGACAAACAAGTCCAGGAAGCACAGAGAGTCCCAAACAAGTTGGGCCCACCCAAAGAGGACCACACCAAGACACATCATAATTAAAATGCCAAAGGGGAAAGATAAAGAGAGAATCTTAAAAGCAGTTAGAGAAGAGAAGAGAGTTATCTACATAGAAGTTCCTATAGGACTGTCAGAAGATTTCTCAAAAGCTGATTTCTCAAAAGAAACTTTGCAGGCAAGAAGAGACTGGCAAGAGGATTCAAAGTGATGAAAAGTAATAACCTATACCCAAAATTACTCTATCCTGCAAAGCTATCATTTAGAATGGAAGGGCAGATGAAGTGCTTCTCAAATAAGGTAAAGCTAAAGAAATTTAGCACCACCAAGCCATTACTATATGAAATGTTAAAGCGACTTATTTAAGAAAAAGAAGAATCAGAGCCCTGGCTGGTGGCACAATGGATAAGGCACCAGACTACAAGCCCAAAGGTTGCTGGTTAGATTCCCCAGCCAGGGCACACATAACCGGGTTGCAAGCCAGGTCTCCAGCCAGGTCTGTAGCTGGAGGCAAATGAAAGGCAACCATACATTGATGTCTCTCTCCCTCTCTGCCTCTCTCCCTTCCCCCCTCTCTAAAAAATAGTTTTGAAAGAAAGAAAGAAAAAGGAGAATCAAAACTATGAACATTAAAATGACAACAAACTCACAAACCATCCACACCTGAATCTAGAAAACAAAAACCGCTCTGGCTGGTGGCACAGTAGATAAGGCACCGGCCTGCAAACCCAAGGTTGCTGGTTCAATTCCCAGGCAGGGCACATGACCAGATTGCAGGCCAGGTCTCCAGCCAGGTTTGTGGTTTGTGGATGGAGGCACGTGAACGGCAACCATACATTGAAGTCTCTCTCCTTCTCTACCTCTCTCCCTTCCTCTCTCTATAAAAATAATAAATTTTTTAAAAACATTAAAAAAAACAAACAGGGATGAATGTAATACAACAGCAATAAAATTAAATTAAATTAAAAATAAACAAATAAGTAAACAAAAAACCTAAGTAAACAACCAGAACAGAAACAGAATCATAGGTATGGGGATCAGTTGAAAGGTTATCAGTTGGAAGAGGGAATGGGGAGAAAGGGAGATAAGGTGCAGGAATCAAGAATCATAATTGGTAGGAACAAAATAGACAGGGGGATGTTAAGAATATTATAGGAAATGGAGAAACCAAAGAACTTATCTGCCCAACCAATGAACATGAACTAAGGAGGGAGATTGCTGGAGGGAAGGGAGATATTAGGTAGAGAGGGGGGCAAAGGAAAAAAATTGGGACAACTGTAATAGCATAATTAATAAAATATACTTTAAAAATTTAATTTAATTTAATTTAAAAATAAATAAAACCCTAAAAGAAAAGGCAAAGGATATGACAGAAAGAAAGCTTTGATTACAATGGGCGCAGACAGTTTCTCTATGAATCACACAGGGAATTAAGCATCTTTTGCATACCTTTGACGATGAACAATAAATGTGTAAATAGCTCTATGTTTTCTCTGTAGCACTATTTTTTTACCAAACTAAATCCTTCCTCCAGGAGTGTTCACTAGATACTTGTGCTTGTCATTAAACTGTGAATCCAATAAAAAAAAAACACTTGTTCAGATCTCTAACCATGGTTTTCCTACCTCTTTTTACACTTTTTCATTAAAAATTATTTTTCTCCTTCCTGATTAAAAATGTCTTACTCTCCCAATGTGGATTTCTTTTTAACTCAGAAAAGTATAAGTAAGGAAATCACAATCATTCACAATCTAACTGCCCTTAGACAATCACAGTTAATATTTTCTTCCATCTGTTAAAATCGGGCCTAGCTATATAAATAACATTATTTTTTTACACTACTAAGATACTGTACTATTTTTGTATCCTGCTCTCCTACCCTTCCCCACCAATTAACATTATATCATGGACATTTCTCCTTGTCATTGGAAACTTTACCAACTTCACTTTAATCATAATAATTCACCATTACAATGTACTTAAGTTTTCTTCAAAATGCAAACGTCTCCAGGTCCTAATGGGTTGCCCAAAGGCATTCCATGACCATCTGTGAAAACCTTTCTGAAGGCAGCTCTGTTCCTTATTCCCATCTCAATACCCCGGAGTGATGCCCGACACCAGAAGGAATCCAGTCAGAGTGAACCGGGTCCCAAGCCTTGAAGTGGCAGAGCTGCAAAGGAACAGATCCAGACCAAGCTTTGCCTTCCATGTCACTTGAGTCTTCTCAGCTTAAAAAGGAGGCCACAGAAACAAATCCCTCAGCAATTTTTTAAAAGGCTTTAGAAAGAGCTTTTTTCCTTAAGCTGAGATGCACACGGAACAGTGGAAAAGTTAGGAGGAGGAGGAAATGGCAGCCCCGCCCAAATCAAGAGGGAAGGAAAGCTTGTAGTCAGATGACAGTAAATGCCCAGAGAGGCAATTAAGTCTAGAATCTTAATACTGATTAGTTGAAGGGCTCTAGCTGACAGAAGGAGAAAGATGAATCAGGGTGAGTACTGGGAATCTAACTTTTCTGAGGTGCTAAGTCCAGAGAGGAGAAATACATGGAGAGAGTAGGGGGTGAACGGGAAAGATAGGAGAGCTTTAATTGATGCTGATGGGACATTGTATAATCTGGCTCCTTTTCCCATTTCTTGATCTTAATTCAGACCTTGGGGCACAAATCATTCAGCCATTCTTTTTCTTATGAATGGATTCAGTTTATACCTGAAGCAGTGGACAATCTTTTCTTTGGCATTTTAGGACTGGAATGACCTTGGAAAGTCTGAAGGGTCCACAAGGGCCTTGACATTTACCCCTTGGAGCTGAGGGAGGACCACCTCTCGGATCCTAGATCTTTCTCCTGGTCCAGATTCTCCCCTGGCTCTCTCAGCTCCCCTTACAAAAATGCTGCCCAGCTCAGGTTCCTTTTTGAGTTCTCTTAGAACCACCCCTGCTCTGCTGCTGGGAGTGAGAAGAACAGGGGAGGCCAGCCTGGCAGACATGTGGGGCCTCCTAGGGAATGGTGCTAAACATGGATTATGAATTTTAAAAATGTGTGTTGTAAATTATATGCCACAGAGCAGAATCTAAGAAACAAAATAAATAAACAACAGAAATAAACTCATAGGTATATAGAATAAACTGATGAGTTGTCAGGTGGGAAAGGAGTTTGGGGGTTAGGTGAAAAGGGTAAAGGTTTGGGGGGAATGGGTGGGTGGGGAGGGGGACAGAGGGGAGCAAAAAGGGGATGGATGTAATACAACAACAATTAAATTTAAAATATAACAATAATAATAATTAAAAAAAACAAACTAAGAAAAAGAAAACAGAAAAGGGTAAAGGGATGAAGAAGTACAAACAGGCAGTTACAAAATAGCCACAGAAATGTAAAGTACAGCATAGGGAATATAGTCGATAATATTGTAATAACTATACATAGTGTCAGGTGAGTACTAGACTTATTGAGGAGATCACCAAGGTTATGTAAATGTCTAAGCACTATGCTGTATGCCTGAAACTAATATAATATTGAATGTCAACTGTAATTGAAAAATAAAATATTTTAATAAAAACAGAAATTATATATCATAGTAATTTGAGGTGTATTGTATTTTAATATAAGCCAAAATTTAATAAAGAAGGCTAAAGAGGCTAGTTCATATGCTAGATTCTAGAGTATTTTTGTACTAAATACTAGGGTATTTTTCCCCTCAGTTATCCCCAAGTACAGTAAGCCTAAAATGTTATAGTATCTTTTAAAATACTATACTTTAATTAAATAAGCAATACACAAAAATAAATGCTTGTTATAAAAAGTTAAAAGTTCATATATTAAAACTGCTTAAAAGCCCAAATATATATATATTTCCCCCCCAAATCTGGCTTTTTTTTCTCATAGGAAAGTACTGTTTACAATTTAGTGAACTGTTTCCAAATAATACTAGATTATATACCATTATTTGTCTTACATAATGAGATTATACAATACATATTATCTGATGACTTGCTTAAAAAAAACGAAGTCATGTATCTTGGAAAGTTTGCATGCCAGTATAAATACTTAAAATTAATTATAGTTTTCATCTTTGGGCAAATAAGCACAATGTACTTAATAAATTTATTAATTTGTTTAATTTATTTCTATGCTTTGTTCAGGGATATTTAGATTGTTTTTAATATTTTGCCCTTATAAACAATGCTGCAGTGAATGTCCCTATAACTTTGCACATGTGTGCAAATGTTTTTTATTTGAAAGATTTCTAAAAGAACTGTCGGATCAAAGTCAACATATGCTTTAAGTTTTGAAGATTGTAGGGAAGGGAAACTTAACTTTTTTCCCCTCTACCAATTACATTCATTGACTGAGGATGCATAAATTAGATGGACAAGAGACTGACTAAAAAGGCAAAAACAAATAAATTTATTAACATGTATATTGCACCTACACTTGGGAGCATTCAGTGATGAGTAACAAAGGGTGTTAGAACTTGGCCTTTTACTGAATCTTAACAAAAGAACAATGAATTTTTAGAGATGTGAAAGATAAAGGAAAAAGACTGAGTTTTTAGGGCAACAAATTATAGGAAGGTAAATATATGGGGAAACAATGGAAGATAAGGGCTAGTCAATAGTTCCTTATGTGGATTCCTCTGGTGCTTCTCTGGCCTGATGAAGGCCCAGAGCTCTCTGGTGATTAACTTCTATTCTTTCTATTAGAAAGGAGAGAGAAGACTCATTTACAAATATATGCCCTGCTTTTAGGCAAATGAGGGGCGGGGTGAGGTGCACAGAGAGACTTGCTTGTATCTGCTTCTTCTCGCTTACCTTCAGCTCAAAATTTTCTTTATGCCAAAGTGACATACTTCAGGCTGACATGTTCTGTTACCCTTCAGTATCAACCGATTCCTCTGAAAGATCTGTATGAATTTTCACTCCACCATATGAGATAATCCATTTCCATATACCCTCATAAAGTAGGTTATTGGTATTTTTTAAAATATTTTTGAACAAATCAAAGATGGGATCTCATTATTGTTTTAGTTTTCATTTCTCCAATTATAGCAAGACTGCTCAGGACATTGCTGGCAGTGGATTCTTTTAACCTGCCCCTGTCTTTATCCAAACCAGCTGTTTATTAGCCTGCCACACGCCTTTGGACAACAGTCCCTGCACACCTTTAAGTCCTTGTTAGGCTTTTCCCCTAAGATAATTGTAACAGAGTTCTCACTGCCCTTCCCATTCTTGTTCCCCCTCCAGGCTGGGCTACATACCACAGCCGGATTAATCCAGAAGCACAGCTTTGATCAAGCCTCTCCTGCTCAGATACCTGCCTTTAATCAAAGTGACATTTTCCCCTAAATACAAAAAGAACACATGTTTAAGCAAAAGCTTGGACAACCCCAAAAAACTCAAAGGAAAGAGAGGCTTCCCATAATTTCACCATCTAAAGATAACCTGTAACATACTGATTTTTAGTCTTTTATGCTCCTTTTACTATCTCATTAATTATTTCCCCATATTCTTTGTTCTTTTTTTGTTGATTATATCAAGATGAGAAGAATAAAGTTTGTGTATCCAACTCTTATTTTAAGATTATATTTGGGTTGTACTGAACATCCTCATGCTCACATTTTTGTACACAAATTATGATTTTTAAATTCTCACCTAAGGACATATTTTCATTGCTTTTGGAAAAAGAGGAAGGGAGAGAGAAAGAGAAAATCTATGTGAGAGGGAAAGATCGATAGGTTGCTCTCTTGTACGTGCCCCAACCCAGAATTGAACCTGTGACCTTTTGGTCTACCAAATGACCAATTGAGCCACAATGACCAGGAACAAATTATGATTTTTTTTTTTAAAGAAAAAGTTCCTGGAGGAGGAACTTATGACTCAAGGAATTTGTATTTTAAGGCTTTCTTTTATTTGGTAAAAAATATTGATACATTGTCCACAGAAATGTGCGCAACTTTTATTCTCCTATCAGGGGTAGTTGCTCACATTACTATTGAAACCAACAGCGGCAGCTTGGTCCTGTTGCCCTCACAGGCTCTTCTTCTGCCCCGATACAGCCTCACTGCCCTTCTGCTAGATCAAGCATCTCGCCTTCACAGGTCTGTAGCTAGAGGCAGATGCACGTATCTGTTCAGCAAACATCTCTAAGCCCCCACAAGGGGAAAAGGAAGATTGTGAAGAGTTAGGGGGTAGGCTCTGGAGCTAGCCCACCTGAATTTGAACCCCAGCTCTGCTCTGCATGTCAGGAGCAATATTAACGTCTCCATAGTAAGTGGTTGGGGTTATGTAAATGATTTAAGTCATGTAAAACACTTCAGATAGTGTCTGACATGTAGTAAGAATTAAGTAAGAACATTAGCTACAATCATCGGCAATTAGGAACCAAGTTTCATTCTAGGCAGGTGTGAGAAGGTGGCCAAGGACTCTGCTGCTGTGGAACTAATTTAGTTATGATTAAGTGCCCTGCAGAAAGTAAGGAGGGTGTTGAGATGGTAAGTGACCATAGGATGGAAGATGGGGCATCATTTTCAAAGGTCAAAGAAAGTCCTTGACCAGTGGTTGGTTACCTCTGAGCCAAGACTCAAAGGGAGAAATAAATAAAACCTTCCACAGGAGCAGGGATGCTTCAGGCTTTGATCTCTCAGAGAGCAAGAACTTTGTATCTCAGAATTCACTGCAGGCTGAGAGGGCTGTTTTAACATCTACTTTTATTTTAGTTTAGTTTTTTTAATTATTATTTTAAATGTTCTTTTTCTTTCTTTCTTTCTTTTTTAGAGAGAGAGAGGGGAAGGGAGAGGGGCAGAGAGGGAGAGAGATATCAATGTATGGTTGCCTTTCACCTGCCTCTAGCTACAGACCTGGCTGGAGATCTGGCTTGCAACCTGGCTGGGAATTGAACCAGTGACCTTTGGGTTCACAGGCCAGTGCCTTATCCACTGTGCCACCAGCCAGGACTACTTTTATTTTTAAGGCTGATAATATGTGGGAAATATTTTGATCCTTTTTAGATCCTTGTCTTTGTATTAATCAAGCACCAAGATTCATGTGGCTGGGGCTTTCCTCTCCTTTTACCTGTTACTAACTCTGGTTGGCCAGTGGCCAAGTCAAGAAGGCTCATGGGCACTAACATGTTTTCACTAATTGATTCTGCGTGATTTCCTGCTTTGCTGAATTTCTTCCTGATCTCTTGGCTTTTATTCCATCTCCCTCAAAGGCCCTCCCTTGGTTCTCTGAAGTCATTGTCTCCATGACATGAAAGGTACTTCAGTGGGCCAAAGACATAATTATATGAAATGGAATTAAAAAGGAAAACCTCAGCCTTCAATGGAGAATGAGTTTTCTCTATGCACTGCAACTTTGGGCATGAAAAGGAAGACAGCTTTCTTCTTCTTCCCTTTTTTCCCTAAACCAAGAGTCAACCTGGGTCAAGGGGAAATGGCGTTGGCTATCCTTGGGGGCTGTGCTTTGAGCTGTGAACCAGTATTGCCCTTCCTGTGGAAGTGTGTCCTTCACTGCCTGCCTGGGTATCTGGTTGTTCAGGGTGGAGTGGCCACGGGGCACTAGGTATGGGGTAGAGAGGCTTTCTGGGAAGGCTCAGTAGGTCTTGGTATGAAAATGTCAGTTGCTTTCAAACTTTTTGACTATGGCCCACAGTTTACATCATGATTGGGAGCAAACTCAGGATTTTCCTACAGGATGCTGCCCTCTACCCATTAGATGTCAGTAGCAGCCTTTCCCCAGTTTGTGACAATTAAAAATGTCTCCAGGCATTGCCACATGTCCTCCAAGGGACTTTCCCCAGTTGAGAACCACTGAAATAAATGAATGCACTGCTAGGGGGAAAGACCTAATAGATTTTTGTTGACAGAAATACAATAAAAATCACCAGAGAAAATAGCAAAGCAAATGCAATCTGAGGCTACTTATTACTAGTTCTAAGAGCAACTAATGAAGGCCCTCTCTTTGGTAGAGAGTTTATTTTGTACCTGCTGCTACATTAAGTCTTTACATGTGAATCCTCATCCAATGCGCATATGAACCCTTTGAGGTAGGAATACCATTGTCTCCATTTTTCAGCCACTGATATCTAGAGACATTAAACTACTCACTCAAGGACTCATAGCTGAGGCAGTGACAGCCTGCGCTCTTGCACACAATGTTACAAGAATTTTTAAACTGTACGTTAGGTATACCCATACAGCAGCACCCAGGAAGCAGTAGTCAGTGCTCTCATACATTGGGAACATGGTTGAGAAGCAAGAATTAACCTACAAGTAACCCTGAGGCTTCCATCTGCCCTGTATCCTAAAGTGGAAACTTGCCTATAGCTGAGGTCCTAGCCTCCAGGCAGCTCATTGACTTAGGCCATACAAAATTCTAATTTGCTCTTTCTTTTATCAGCGGGATAATAGAGTAACTTATAGGAAGAATGTTCATCCAAGTGGTTAATGAATGGTATGCAGTGGGGTTTTAAGTTTCAGGTATCTGGAAATGATTTCTTTTGTGGGACCCTAATTCTCAAGTATAGTGGCTCCAGGTCTAGGTACAAAGGTCACTAGGTTCATTGTCTTCCCAGTCAGGCCAGGGCCTGCTGAATTACCCGCTAGATTGAGTCCTGAAACCAAGGAGTGGGGTGGCAGAAGGCTTAAGGTCTGGACAAGAACCTTACCTAAGTCAGAGCCACGTGGCACAGAAATGATGGACAATGTCAGGGGACGCTGAGCCCAGGGACCACAGCTGGGCAGTGACTTGTGCCTCCCTTTCTTCCAGTGGCAGCCTTAGAGCTCAGGTCTGTCGACCTGCAGAGCCCCAGAAACAACAAGGCTCATCACACACAGGAGATGGGCCTAAAGCGGCTCATTGTTCGCCGGGGCCAGCCCTTCACGCTCCAACTGCATTTCAACCGACCCTTCTGCAGGGGGACCGACCATATTACCTTCATAGCTGAGACTGGTGAGTTCACCCTCTACAAGGCAAAGTTCACCTGTAGTGCCCCCACCTCTCCTTTCTGAACTGCCCTTCCTCTCTTCTCCTTGGATTCCCCAGGCCACTGTTAATGTCCTGTTAGTGTTGTTAAGAAATAATTTGGCCAACTCAGAAAACTGAAGTTGTGATATGCTATATAACTTCAACCTTTAAATATATTACAGGTAGTGTTCAAAACTTCAGACACATAAACTTATTTAATTCTTGTGACAAGAATTTCAGGTGAGAGTACTATTATGGTCCCATTTCACAGATAAACAACTGAGGCTCAGAGATCTTAAGGGGGTTGCCCAAGGACACTCAATGACAGTGAAAACCTTAAACCAAGGTTTTTGGGAAAAGGTGAGGGCCCTTCCAAAGATGACGAGAATCATGTCACATCGATTTTTGAACCTCATTTTGGAGTCATTCTTTTCTACACAGGACCAGCACCCATGGAGCTGTCAGGGACCAGAGCCATCTTCTCACTCAGCCAGGTCCGACAAGGAAATGCCTGGAGTGTGTCTGACTTCACCATCAGCTCCAACTCACTTTCTGTCTCCCTTTTCACACCATCGGATGCAGTCATTGGCTCATACACTCTGAAGATTGAGATCTCCCAAGGACAGGGTTACAGCAGGACTCACCCCCTGGGGACTTTCATCCTGCTTTTTAACCCTTGGAGCACAGGTACAGCTTGCTCACAGGTGGTAATGCTAGCTTGATCCATTAGGACTGTCCTGTAAGAGTCTACTTAGGAAGACCAGAAGGCAAAATATTGCATATCTATGCAATACATTACCTTGTACTCACTAAAAATCACCTTTATTACAAGGAATTTTTAGTGACATGATAAAAATGTTCATGGTGTGGTTTTCTTTTTTAATCTTATATCTCCTCAGGAAAATAGCACTATTGAGTGTCTGTGGCATCCCTTGGAGAACTTCAATCTTAGGTCACAGCATTAAGTGCTCCACATTTTGGTCCTATAAACTACCGTGAAATGACTTACATGGTGTGAGATTAAGTGAAAAAGATTAGGAGGTGGGGCATAATGTGATATGCAATGTATTGCATAGATGTGCAGAGAAAGGGAGAGTGGCCAGAATACACCTAAATGTGAGTGTCTCTGAAGAGTGGGAATCGGTGATGTTCATCATCTTCTTTCCATTATCTACATTTTCCAAATCTCTACAACCAGTTTGCTGCTTTTACAATCAGGAAAAAAAAAATCATTATTTTTTTAAAGTATGGATTTTATCTCTGGCCTCTAGAAAAACATATAGTAGACTTTTAAGGGGTCCATTCTTGATTTCTATTTTCATCAACTTGTTGCTTCTTCTTTTTCCAGCAAGATACTTTCATTACTGCTTTCATTTGTACTATTCTATGTTTTTGTTTGTTGGTTTGTTTTTGTTTTTTTTGGTTTGGGGTTTTACCCCCTCCACTCTTAACTACTCAGAAGATGATGTCTACCTGCCAAGTGAAATACTGTTGCAAGAGTATATCATGATGGACTATGGCTTCATATACAAGGGTCATGAGAAATTCATCACCTCCTGGCCCTGGAACTATGGGCAGGTAACACTATCTGGGAAGGTGGGCTTACAAACAGCTGCTAAGCCAAGGTGTGCAGACCTAGCGAGAGAGGCAAGGAAGAGAAGGGAAATGCCTTTCCTTATTAGTTTTTAATATTTTATTATGAAAAACCTAAAACATAATCATAGTTAGACCAGCTGCTATAGTGAATCTCCATGAACATGTCTCTCAGCTTCAACAGTGATCAGTTTAGAGTGAATCTTGTTTCATCTACATCAGGGGTTTCCAAACTATAGCCCATGGGCCAAATGTGGCCTTGCTGTTTTCACATGGTCCACAAACTAGATTGACTTTCACATTTTTAAATTGTTGAAAAAAATTTTTTTTGTGTGGTGAGCAAATTATATAAAGTTCAAACTTCTGGGTTCATAAATACCATTTTAAAAATCCTCACCTGAGGATACATTTATTAATTTTTTTATAGGGGAAGAAGGCAGAGAGGGACAGACAGGCACAGAGAGACAGACACACACACAGAGAAAACGTTGATTTGAGAGAGAAACATCGATTGGTTGCCTCCTCTATGTGCCCCAACTGGGGACCAAACCTGAAACCTAGATATGTGCCTTGACTGGGAATAGAGCCTGCAGCCTTTTGTGCATGGGGCAATGCTCCAACCAACTGAGCCACCTGGCCAGGGCCATAAATACCACTTTATTGGAACACAGGTATCATTTAGGTATCATCCATGGCTTTTTATATGCTACGGTGCCAAAGTTGAGTAGTTGAGAGAGTCCCTCGGGCCTGCAAAGCCTTAAATGTTTACAAAGAAAGTTTGCTGATCCCTCATCTATATTCCTTTAGCCCTCCTGCAACCCCCACCTCATCAATGGATTTGTCTAAGCAAATTATAGATACTGTATCATTTAATTCAATAATACTTGAGAATATAGTTCTAAAAGATGATGACTCTTTCTGAAAAACTAAACCACAATACATTATCTGAACTGAAAAAAAATACACAGCAATTCTGTAATAATATCAAATACCTAGTCAGTGTACAGAGCAGGGGAGCTTTCCCAGTCTCAACCACCAACCATGGCAGGTTCTCCCAGTCCACACACAACAGGAGGGAGGAATTGGGGGAAGCAGACAGCCTTATTAAGGAAGATCAGCTTCCCCAGTCTCCAACTGTGTCAACTTGAATAACTTTGAAACTGAGACAAATACCAGTGCATTTGGCAGCCAGAGGGTTGTGACATGCCACACACATATGTTGTAAATGAGTGCCATGAACCTCACTGGCTTTTCCTGTGCTGACATCACCTCCACCTGATTTTAAGGCTCTCCATACTCCTCTCCCTCTTCTCACATGCCTCACCCAATACTTATCTATCTGATCTTTTCCCACAAGTCTTCCAGAAGAATCTCTAAACCCCTGTCCTGGGTATGCACCATGCTCAAAAACCTCACCCTCTGATTCTGATCTTCCTGTCTTCCTTACCTTTTGAAGCCGACCATCTCCAATGCCTTCTCTGATTTTTTCAGTCAACGAACATCTTTTATCTCTCTGAATTCTCTTTGTATTTTCCATCAGAGCCACATAGGTCAGTTTTCCATAATTCCCATTTTGATCTATATGCTCTTTGAAGACAGAACTCGGTCTGATTTTGAATGCCACCTCATCCCCCACCCCCTACCACTATACCTTCCCTAAAAGTCTATTACTTACTTGGAAGTTTCAGCATTGCAGAGATTTTTACTCTTTTCTCTGTTTTCTCCCTTACAATCTCTTGGAAGTTTGAAGAGGACATCATAGATATCTGCTTTGAGATCCTGAACAAGAGTCTGTACTTCTTAGAGAACCCATCCAAAGACTACTCCCAGAGGAATGATGTGGTGTACATCTGCAGGGTGGTGAGTGCTATGGTAAGGACACAAGCTTCCATGCCCTGCCTGAGGGCAGTCTGAGCTTCCCTTAGGAAACCCTGTGGAAACCCACCCATCTGTCCTTTGTAGATCAACAGCAATGATGACAACGGCGTGCTGCAGGGGAACTGGGGAGAGGACTACTCTCTGGGGGTCAGCCCCCTGGAGTGGAATGGCAGCGTGGCCATCCTGCGGCAGTGGTCAGCCAGGGGCGGGCAACCTGTGAAGTATGGACAGTGCTGGGTCTTTGCAAGTGTTATGTGCACTGGTGAGTGAAGGGAGATAGAAATGCACTCAACTTATTTAATCTTTGTGATACTGTTTGAGGTTGGGTTCTGGTATCTCTATTTTCACGAGTTAACTGTGGCTTGACCACAGCTAAGGAGTGATGGGCACTCAGTTCTTAACCAACATGTTCCATGGTCTTGAGGAACCCTGCACATTTACCCAGGAGGGAGGTTGACCTGTTGCGATCACTCCACAGTCTCCTCGATGGAGCTTTTTTCTGCCCCTGCTCAGGTTTCTTCGGGCTCAGGTGAGCCTGAAGTCAGGGCAGGTTTGGGAAACGAGGTGCAAGCAGGCAGTCTGGGGGCACTGATCTCACCTGCAGAGCTGGCAACTCCTACCTATCTACCTTTCAGATTCTTGAGGAGTTATGATTAGAGATATGCTACTTGATTAACTACCCATAAGGAGCATTGATGTTTTATGCATTATCAGTTTTTACAACGTAGTGCAAAGTCATTGATTAGATTACCTGTAAAGATGAGGGAAGATGGAAAGTACTAAGGTGCCTGCCTGTCTTCCCCATACAAGGCAGGAGTACCTTCCACGGTGCTGCATGTTATGCTGTGGTGCTCAATAAATGTTGGCTGAACTCCTGAGTTGACTCTGAGTTGGAGAACAAGGAAACATAGAATGAGGACAGAGACAGAGGACAAAGACAAAATTCTAGACTTTTCTGAGAGGGGCAGCATAGCTTGGCTGTTATGTATAGGTTGCTGCTGACAGAGGAAAGGTTTAAATCTGAGTGTTCAAATTAAGTGACCTCAAGTTATTTATCTGTTTTCAGTGGAAAATGCTCAGGACAGTGCCAGTATTTAGTAGAATTAAATTTGCCCTTGGGGTGGCTAGGTAGATATTATGGAGAAGGGCTTGGGCTGTTAGACCATGGGATGAGAAGGAGAAGGTCTAGGTCTGTGTCACTGATCCACCTCTGAGCGTGTCCTCCCTCCCAGGCCCTAGAGTTCTGGGGCCATTGAGCGAGGGCAGCGCTGCTTCTGTCAAGCTGCTTCTGGCCACTGGCAGCCCTGGTCTAGCTCTCAACCTTGGGAAGGGTTTGTAAAAAGCCCAGGAGCTATGCTGGGAGTGGACAGGCGATTGGAAACAGGTGGCACTCTTTGGGGGCTCCTGAATGAACAGAAACAAAAAAGATTGGCCAATCTCATTAGTCCTTTTACATTTCAAAGCCCTGCAATCCTCCCCCCAGCTGCAGTTGGCGCCATCTGCTCCTCCTGGACTAGGAAAGGGGTGGGATGACATCTCCCTAAACTCCTCACCTTGGTCCACCTGGCTCTTGGCTTGAATCTGGGCAGGTGTGTGTGTGTGGTGTTGATATCATAGTGGCGTAATGTCTGTCCACTTGGTGTGAGTAGATCTGTGAAATCTGAATTCCATTTTTTTAAAAAATTTTATTGTTGTTGTATTACATCCATCCCCTTTTTGCTCCCCTCTGTCCCCCCACCCACCCACCCATTCCCCCCATTAATTCCGTTTTAAAAGCCTTTGTAGCACTGTCTTGACAGCCACAAGAGGATGCTGTTGCCTTGACAAAGACGGTTGTTGCCTCACGGTACTTATGTGTTCTCTTTGCAAGTCTTACCTTGCTCCTCTATCCATTCTCAGATGTTTTTCTTACTTCTGCCAAACCCCCATCTTTCAGTAGAATTACAGACCCAGAATTCCAGAACTGAAAATCATCTGGCCCAACTCCTTTTGTTACAGACAAAGCCCTAGACAAATTAAGCTACTTAAAAGTCACACAGCTTTTCTGACACTGGCCACAGCATAGGCCCAATTCTTACATTTTCTTTCAAATTATAAAATGTTTTAGATCCATTAAAATGTTTTTAATATGGAAAGCTGATGAATGATGAAAACCCTAAATGATCAATTGAGCTGTTAAGTGTTATTTTCAGTTACCCTCAAATGATTTTCCCCCTGGTGGATGAAGACCATTGATAGGACAGATAGACAGCAGGGTTTCAGGTCTGGGTGTGGTGTTTTGAGGAAGGAGTTACAGGTATGGACTGCAAGAATCATGGCCTTCTTTTCTCCTCCAGCAAGAGAGTTAGAAAGTATACTTGGGATACTGGTGATTCTGCTTGAAATGAACTCAATGATTCTCCATGTTTTTCCTCTCTTTAGTGATGAGATGTTTAGGTGTTCCAACCCGTGTTGTTTCCAATTTCCGTTCTGCACACAACGTGGATGGGAACTTGACCATAGATACCTACTATGACCGAAATGCAGAAATGCTGTCAACTCAAAAAAGAGATAAAATATGGTAAGGGGCACTGTCTTGAACAGATCTCCAGCCCATCCCAAGTAGGATAGGAGAACTCAGACCTAGTTCTTTCTTGCTGTGAGGCAGTGTTGCCCTGCATGCTGTTTCTGATGCTCAGAGAATACGTTCCCAACCAAGGACACTGTTCTGGCTAATTAGATCATCACATCAAACTCATTTCAGAGAATGAAGACTGGGATAACATTCCAAAGCCAACAAGCAAATGAATAGATTGTACCTCTGAAACTGATCTCAAAATCTGAATTCATCTTACTCTTCCTATGTTGGGTCTTTCTGCTTACATCATTCTGTTTCCTCTGTCAGGGCAAAGCCTAGGAGAGCTGCCTCTGCATACTTCCTTCAGTCTCTCTTGACTTCTTCCTCTCCTGTCTCACTCCCTCTTTGATTATGTGCATGCATAAATGTGTGTATGTACCTCTGTGTGCCCCTTTATTTTTGTATTTCTAGTCTCTTTTTCTGGTTCTTTCTCCTCTGCTCTCCTCCAAATCTGATGTCCTGTTTTTCCTTTTCCAGCCAATTTCCAGGTAGAATGTTTGAGTTGCATTGGGAACTAGCTGTTCTACCTCTCTGAGCTTCTGGAAGGTTGAAACTTCTCAGATTCAAGGAGCAGGGGTGGTCCTAAGTGGTGTAGCTCAGTTGGCTGGGCATTGTTCTGCAAAGCAAAAGGCCACCAGTTTGATTCCCCATTAGGGTGTCAGGGCACATGTCTAGGTTGCAGGTTTTGATCCCTCTTAGGGGCCTGTACACAAGACAACCAATTGATGTTTCTCTTCTCTGTCTCCCTCCTTTGACCTCTCTTTAAAAATAAATAAATAAAGTATTTTTTAAAAAGCAGGAGTGTATCCAAGAAGACTGTATTTATCATGTAGAATTCTGTCTGTGAATTCTTAACCTAAATCTATTCATTAGAAAACACCAGATAAGCTGAAAGTGAGGGCCACTCTGATAAAACAAACAAACAAACACTCTATTCAGATTTTAATGCAATAAAACAAAGGCTGAGGAACTGAACTGTCCCTTAATATGGGGACAAGGGACACTGGGCAACTAAGTGCAGTATGTGATTCTGGACTGGATGAAAAAGAATGCTAAAAGGGTAACTCTTATTAGGTTAATGGACAAAATTAAAATATAGATAGCAAACTAGATTTTAAAAATATTGTATCAATATTAAATGTATGAGGTTGATAACTCTACAAATCATATAAGGAATGATCCCTATTCTAAGGAACTGTGAACTGAAGTAAAAAAAAAGAAAAGGAAAGATATGATCTCCATATCCATACTGAAAGAAAGCCAATGATAAAGCAAATAGGGCAAAATGTGCTAACAATCAATGGACTGGGTATATGCATGTTCTTTGTACCATTTTTGTAACTTTATTGTAAGCTTGAAATTATTTCCAAATAAAAATTAGAAGAAACAATGACATCAAGCACTTAACATAGTGGCTCATACCTGGCAAATTTGCTGAAAATGTGAGTCCCTGTCACCTTCCCCCTTCCTATAGGAATTTCCATGTCTGGAATGAGTGCTGGATGATCCGGAAAGATCTCCCACCAGGATACAATGGGTGGCAGGTTCTGGATCCCACTCCCCAGGAAACCAGCAGCGGTGAGTGAGCACCACTATGCAAGGCTCCATGAAAAGGCTGATCAGGGTAAAACCACCTGAGAAAGAGGCCAGAGGTATTTTTCCCACTTTATCCCATTCCCAAAGTCAAACAGGGACAACTTCGGATCAGGAGTCTGACTTTGACCTTGACAGGGCAGGTAACTTCTCAGTTGCTTCTCACCTTTATTTTTATTTATTTCAAAGATTTTATTTATTATTTTCAGAGAGAAGGGAGGAAGAAAGGGAGAGAAGTATCAATTCACTTGCCTCCAGCTAAGAACCTGGCTAGAAGCTTGGCTTGCAACCTGGTTATGTACCCTGGGTGGGAATCAAACCGGCGACCTTTGGGTTCCCAGGCTGGAGCCTATTCAATGAGCCACACCAGCCAGGGCTTGCTTCTCACCTTTAAAGTGTGTGTGGGGGGGGGAGGGGGGATGGTGTAGATGCTAACTGCTGCTTCACAGGTGGCTGTGAGAATCAGCTGAATTAATGGGAACTTCAGAGTGGAGTTAATGCCACTGCCCCTCCCTATCCCATCTCCCTGCTTCCCATACCTGCAACCAGCTGGTCTGGTCCCCCAGTCAGCAGCCATGTTAGCTGTCCAAAACTCCTGTTTCCCTGCACAGGGCTGTTTTGCTGTGGCCCTGCCTCTGTGAAGGCCATCAAGGAAGGGGAGGTCCACCTCCCCTATGACACCCCATTTGTGTATGCTGAGGTGAATGCTGACGAAGTCATTTGGCTCTTTGAGGCTGGCCAGGCCCAGGAAATTCTGGCCCATAACACCAGTTCCATTGGGAATAAAATCAGTACCAAGATGGTAGGATCAGACCAGCCCCAAAACATCACCAGCTTCTACAAGTACCCGGAAGGTACCTGGGGCCGGGGTTTGGGGTAGATTTGGGGAGGTTGGTGGGTGTAACTTCCTTTATATTGCCTCCCAGTGGGGATGGCCCCCACATTAAAATCATCACCACAGAATAACTTCCTCATGGTGAACTCCCAGAGCTTTCCTGACCCCTGACCGTGTGGTTCCAGGGCAGGGTTGCTGGATTCAGCCAATGAAAATACAGAGTTCCCAGTTAAATTTGAATTCCAGGTAAATTCAGACAAACAAATAATATATTAGTGTAAGTATGTCCCAAATATTGCATGTGAGATTCTTTTACTAAAAATTATTTGCCGCTTATCTAAATTTCAAATGTAATTGAATGTCCTTGATTTTACCTGGCAACTCCATCCTGGGGTCACATCACAGACTCCTGTCATGGCAGTGGGGGTGGTAGCAAGGGGAGAAGCAGATGCTCAAAGAGGAAAAGGGCCCCCAGGCCTGTGGAAGGGAGTAGACATCCCCGTGGAGAAGTCCAGGGTGAAGTCAGGCTTACTATGTTCTAGCTCTGTAGGCCTGGACACATTCTTATCATCTGTTAAATGGGTTAACAGTATTTCATATGGCTGTTGTGAGGGTTTAATGAGTCAATACATAGAAACTACTTGGAACAGTGACTCTGGTGTTCAGTAAATGTTCTACATAGAGAGGTCCACAGTTTGGGGTGAGTTAGGGTTAAGGCTGAATGTTGAGTAGCTGCTAGCAACAAGAGAGGAAACTATATTTAAAAGGCTTGAGCATATATTTTAGAAGTGAGGGTCAGTAGCCTCTGGCTTTGATGATAATGATAGCGGCAGTATTGAGACAAAGAACAACTCATTTAACCCAAATTTTTGGCAAGTCTATGAAGCAAGGAGATAGCTCCAGGTTATAGATGACAACTGAGCTCTGAGAGATTAAAGGACTATGGTAGAGAAAGGACTTAAATCTAGCAGCAAGCAACACTAATCCCCAGGTTCTCAGTCATGGTGCTGCGTTGCCTTCTGGTGTAGCTATTCCTACGGTTAGGGATTCAGGAGGGGAGTTAAGAGTTGTCCAATGGCCTGTTTTCCAAAGAAGGTCATTGGTCCCCTTGAGCCCGCCCACTGATGTGTTTGCTGTCCCTGCTTCCTGCCAGGGTCTCCTGAGGAGCGGTCTGTGTTCATGAAGGCATCTAGGAAAATGCTGGGCTCAAGAAGAGCCTCTTCACCCTTCTTAGATCTACTGGGGTCCAGGGGCTTTCGGGATCAGCCAGTGCAATTGCAGCTTCACCTGGCCAAGACACCTGAGTGGGGCCAGGACCTGCTACTGACGCTCCATGCCAGGAGGGTGCCAGACAGAGCCCATTCTCAGGGTCCAGTCAGACTGGAGGTGCGCTTTTGCGCACAGGTCCTGCAACATGAGGGTGACACCCAGGAGCCGCTCTGGAGGCAAATAGTGCACTTGAACCTGGACTTTGGGGAAGGTAAGTATGAGGCAGACCTGGAAAGTTATATACAAGGAGGGAGGGAGACTTTGGGGTTATGAAGAAAACTGAGCTGGACCAGCTAGATTACTCAGAGACCCCCACATCTTCCCCTTCCCACACCTCAACACACACTTACATTCTATGGGCAGTGAAGCTGCTGTTGGCAGGAGGTTGAATGCCAAGTGGTGTACTTCTGATAACATCCCACCAGGCAAAACATAACAGTGACCTCTGGGAGCAACAGGGGCAGGGTGAGTCTGCTGGCTCTCTCTTCCATTCACATACCCATCTAGACTCACATGCTTATTCTCTCTCACACCCAAACTAATTTTTCCTCTCATACACGCTTCCTCCTACCCCTCTCTTTCTGAGACCCATTCCTCAGATTTAAGATGTCTTCTGTCTGTGCTTAGAGATACAGTGGCCGCTCTTGCTACCCTACAACAATTACAGAAACAAGCTGACAGATGAAAAGCTGATACGGGTGTCTGGCATTGCTCAAGTGGAGAGGACTGGGAGGTCCATACTGGTTCTAAAAGATATCTCTTTGGAACCTCCCCACTTATCTATTGAGGTAAGGCATCTAGACACCACTGGGACCCAGGCCAGGGGGTTCTCTGACTCATCCAACCTAGCAGCAAGAGACACAGTTTCTGTCCTGACGCGAAGTGGATGATTAAAGCAAAATATAGTGTAATCTTTTGTGCTCTGTGCAAAGCACAGGAAGGCTTCCCAGAGGAGGTGATGTTTTACAGGAGGTTCAAGAGGAATGAGTGGAATGTAGAATATAGAAAGACACTGGATAGAGATATGAGATAGAGATGAAGGCATTTAAAGTAAGGAAGTAGCATTGCAGAGGCAGAGACAAGAAAAGCAACGACTGGGAGATGGAATTGAGGAGAGAGACCACAAGCCAAATTCAAAATGTGACTGCTGATAAGATGCGGGTGACAAGGAAGAGGGAACAAATGAAAGGTGAGCCTCAGATTTCAATGCTTGACTGGCTGGCGAGGCCATTGGATGAGGAAAGAACACAGGTGGAGGAAGGATAAAGGAAGGAGGGCAGGATGTTCCGCATCTCCTACTATCAGGGATTCCTTCCCTGAAGCCACCTTTCCCCACCTTCCCCTCCCACTCTAAAAGGTTTGGCTTGAGCCTAGTCACAACCTGGTTTTGCACCTGGTGGCTTCCCAACAGCACCCCCCATCCCCACCTAGCACGAGAATTGAGTGACTCCATGTCATATACCACCTGGCCACTCGCTGGTTTTCAGCTGGGCATGCTATTAGGCCATGTGATGCCAGGCAGCCTCCGCAAACAGTGGGCAGAATCGCAGACCGTCAGCCTGATGCCTAGGTGAGAGCCCTGCCTGTTACCTGAAGCCTGGTTACAATAGACTCTGATGCAAACAAATCAGGTGTCAAGTAGGCTATTAATTGGTCCCCATTGGTAAGGAACCTGGGGATGATTTGCATGAGTGACTATGCTGGATTCCAAAGTTATTTTTACCTGTTCTACTTTGACACCCTCATTTGAGTACAATGGAAGTGTTTCTTTTTATCACAGCATTCCTATGAGACTGGAGCTTGCATTTAAATTGAGATCTAATTGCCATCTGAACTAGATGGTAGAGAGGGAAATAGATTTCAACTTGGCACCAATTTCCAAATGACAGTGGTTTCCTTCAAAGACAGGCCAGGATGTGTGTTAACTGGTATACTCTCAGCTCATATTCTTTTCTCCCAACTGCAATGTTTGAGCTCTAAATAAAACAGTCCCTGGTGGTCAACACAGGGATGAGGGCGTGAGGTTACTGGAGTGCAGAAATGAGGTCAGTTGCCAACGATATCCCTGTCTTCTCCCCATACAGGTCCCTGAGAGGGCTGAGGTGGGCAAAGCGCTGAAAGTACACATTGCCTTCACCAACACCCGGACAGTGGCTCTGAGTCATTGCATGATGGTGGTGGAGGGAAGTGGCCTCATCCATGGGCAATTATCAAATGAGTAAGTGCCACTGCCATTCACTGATCTTATGCTGATCTCTGCTAACCAGTTCCTCGTGGGGTCATAGGACAGTCCTCAGTATCCTGGATGGGCCTCTGTGTACCTGTTTCCCACACTTCTCAAGGAAGGTCCGCTCTGTAGTGCGTGGAGGTGGGAAATTCTTACCAGCCAAGGAGGAAAGCCTGCCACATTCAGTTACTCCTTGGGGCTCTAACATGCTCCTTTTTATTTTCAGCCTTGGAACTCTGGTGGCTGGATATACCATCCAAATTCAGCTGGACCTCTACCCCTTCAAGGCTGGACACCGCCAGCTGCAAGTCCTTGTCAGTAGCAATAAAGTCAAGGAGATCAAGGGTTACAAGGACATCTTTGTAGCTGAAGCCAGGGCTTCTTGACTCCCATCCCCCTGCTCCATTAAAGGCCCTCCCCCTCCCCTGGCCCAATTTCCTGATGCCCTCCCAGTACCCCCCTGAACCCCACTGATGCCTTTCCTGACCTCTTGCAGTTGGTCCTTCCCCTGAGCCCCATGACTTCCTAAGTCCTCTGCTTGCCCCTCCTCACTCCTGAAGGTGTAGTTCCTTCTCTCTCTCCTCTTCCCTGCCTGCCTGGGGGTTAGTGTAGCTCTCTTATAACCAATGTACATCTTGGGAGGAGACAATAAAGATGTTTTTGATTGATCACTTGTGTTCTTTCTCCTGCACTTACTGCTACCAGCCTGTCCTCTTGGCAGCCTGCCATATGGCTGGCCTCTCCCTGCCCTGTCTTCTCTTCTCCTTTAAGGGACCATACAAAAAATAAGCCCAACATGATCTCTCTACATCAGCCTCTCTGGAATCCAGGATCACAGTGTCTCCATTGAAATTTTTAACCTGCAGGCAGAGGCTAAAGGAAGGTCTGAGGAGGTCAGCAACTTCAGTGACATGGGGACTAGACAGAAGCTGCCCAGCAGAACTTCTCTGCTGCTGACCTAAGAACCTAGGGATAGCTGGGCAGAGCCCACTCAGGGCGGCCCCAAGATAACTAGGAAGCACATGGTAGCTGGAGCACAATGAAGCAAGTTGTAATCTCTTTGTTGATGGAGGGTCTTGCCTTCAATTTGTAAAAAATGGAACATCTGTGAAGCTCAGGAAAACAAAGCATAATGAAATGAGGTATGACTGTATGTGGGACCTAAAATAGCTGAACTTGTAGAAACAAAGTGTGGTGGGGGGATCGGAGAAATGGGGAGATGTTGATTAACAGATATAAACTTTCAATTAGAAGAATAAGCTCTGGAGATCTAATGTACAGCATTGGTGTTATATATGCAGTTAACAATACTGTATTACATATGTACTTCAAAGTTACTGAGATACCAGATCTTAAGTGTTCTCACCACAAAAAAGAAATAATTATGTATGTGATGGGGGGATAATGAATGGTGGTAATCCTATTGCTATGAGTATATCAGGTGACCATGTTGTATGCCTAAAATTCACAACATCCTATGTGTCAATTATAACTCAATAAAAAACAAAGTGATCATTACAGGTTGATACCTCTCCAGCATGGGACACTGAGGTCCCCTGTAATGCAGAGAAGGAGCACATTCTCCTGTGGATTCTCAGGTATGGCTTCTTCCTCTGTTCTTCACTCGTTCCGTGACTGTAGGTTCACTTGGCTCCTCTCACACCCTCCCCCTCCCCCTCCTCCCTTCTGTTGTGGATTTTTATTTTGTTCACAGGCTGCTTTGGGCAGGAAGGGCAAGAGTCTGCACACCCACACTCCACCCTGTGTGCAGCTGTACCTGTCCCCATTAAGTGCCATGGGCATTGCTATGGGGTTCTGTCACTGCTTTGTCACGGGTGCATTGCAGGTGCTTCTCTGCCCGCCCAGAGAAGACCTGGAAACTGGGTTGGCTCCTATGGAAATCTGAAATGTTGCTCCATTTACAGAGTGATCGGTCCTCTTTTGTTTAGTCACTATCTCTTCTGCCTGGTGATGCAAAGCTCCTTGGCTGTGTCACTCGTGTCACTGTGGGCAGGCTTTTTACTGGGCTTCCCAGTGGCAGGGGGATATTGGCCATCTCTGCCTTCCCAGTTGACCTTTCAACTAATTAAAAATTAATTAAAAATTGGCTTTAAAAATGTATTCTTTTGTGTTTCTTCTGTTCATGTAGGCAAGCCTGGCTAGCCTCATTTCCTCACCTCTGTTGGAAGAGCTAGACAATCTCAAAGCTTCCTTCCAGCTCTGACATTCTAGGGCTTAGGGTGCCAGGGTTCATGCCTGCTGCTACTAAGCACCCTGCGATTAGGTTCTGAGCAACTCTGCTTCATTGTTCCCATCCTCCACCTCCCTCATCTCACAACAAATTGGTGGGGCCAGGCAGTCGTGCCCACAGATTAACTCTGGCAAAAGAAATTTTCAGGCTGCGGATCAAAGAGACACAAACCAGGCTAGCACCCTTGTCCAATGATTGCAGTTCTTTCCATCCCCAGTGGTGTTCACAGAGACCTTGCCCTCATATCCTTTTGGCTGGTAGTTTTGGGGTCTCTCTGCTGTTCAGTGTCATTGTGTGATAGAATGCAAAGAGCTCTTCAAAGAGTTCTGGCTCCCTCATCATGTGACTCTGGCTCACTCAGTTGCAAAATGTCAACAACAATAATAGCAGTGCCAGCCCTGACTGGTATGGCTCAGTGGATCAAGCACTGGCCTGGGAACCAAAAGGTCGCCGATTTGATTTCCAGTCAGAGCACATGCCTGGGTTGCAGCGGTCCATAGATGATGTTTCTCTCTCTTTCTCCCTACCTGCTCTTCTCTCTAAAAGAATAAATAAATTGAACATTTTAAAAGTTTTTATTAAAATGTAATAATAGCAGTGTCAGCCCTTCCTTCCCTCAGAAGGTTGTGGTGAAGATCAAATGAAAAAATGTATTCTAAAGAACTTTGTAAATTGTGAAGTACATACATACACAGAGGTCCTCTGATCAGCTTAATCACCTCTCCAGGTGACTGCCTCCACCTCTGGGCCTGGGGAAAAGGAAGGACGCAAAGGAAGCCATTTGGATCTTCCAATTCTGGCTTCCTTTTGTAATTGTCTGTGGGGAACCTCCTCACCCTTTCTTCAGACCTGGGCAACCATGGATCCAAGGACCCTGATTCTACAGACAAGGAAGCTAGAACTTGCCTAATGGCACACCAGGAATTCAGGCAGGACCAGCATTAGGGTCCTAGTCTCTCTGAGTCTTATCAAATGTCTGGAGGCACCCCACCTCCACACTCGATAGAGCTAGCCTGCCTCAGAGGGATGACAGGTGCCTCCACACCTTCCTACTTCAGTGTTCCACCATCTGCTCTGTGCCCCTTCCTTGTCAATCACAGCCTTGCTTCTGTTTAGAGAGAAAGCTACTCATCAACTCTGCTCAACTTCCCCTGACTTTCCTCTGCCTCCCTGCCTCTGGACCAAGAGACAAGCTGCTCTGATCAGAGCTGTCCCATCTGTTCCCCAGCACACCTCCTCCCATTAATGGTTTGTAGGAATCAAATGACAAGCTGATCCTGTAAGTCAGCTCATTAGCCCATAGCCATGAAATAGGCACCTGTCCAGACGTGCCCATCCTAGCTACACTCACTTCCTGTCTCCCCTCACAGTTACACTCACCTGCCCAGGTCTCTTTCTCCTTTCATCTCAGCTGGCAAGACAATGGGTTTAGGCATTTACAAATTAGTTCACGCATGGGTTGTCTTTGAATTCATTCACTCCATCAGTCGAAAAAGAGGAACTGGAAAACCAACCATGCTTCAAGTACTGCATTAAGCACTTACACAGGACTCTTGAGTCGACTGTCTTTGTCCAAATCTGGCTCCACCAGTTCTTAGTGAGTTGTCTTGGGAAAACTATTTAATGTCTTTGAGTCTTGACTTCCTCATCTGTAATATAGGAATAGTAATAGTACCTAACTTATGGGGATGCTGTAAAGGTTAGGTGAGATAATGCACGTAACGAACTGAAACAGAACCTGGAATGTAAAAGCTATTATTCCTAGTTCTACTGTTAGCCACTATCATTACTGAGCACTGGGGATATATTAATAAGCCATGGGTCATGCCTTTCAGAAGTATTGGGGGAAAGATAGTTAAGTATTTATAATGTGGAGTATGAGTAAGCTGATTGGAAACACAAAAGGGGGCACCCTTGAAAGCCTGGTGTGGAAGAGAGAGTCAGGAAGACTTTCCCAGAGGGCAGTGCTCGAACCCAGATATAAGAAAGCAGACAAGTGAGAGGAGAACATTTCACCAAGAGAGAAACTCACTCAGGCGAGAATGCGAGGTGCAGGAGAGCAGGGCTCCATCAAATAACGGAAGGGGTTGCCCACCTGGATTGCAGATGGGGAGGAAAAAAAGATCCTGAAGGCCTTGGGGCTAATGTGACAAGTTTGGACTTTACCCAACTGTTGGATCTTAAGTAACCTGGTTGAATTGGTATTTCAGAAAAACCACTTTGGTGCATCATTCGGGAAAAGGATGGGGGCAGGGGCCTTCTTAGGAGCTGTTGTCCAGGCAAGCGGAGGCTTCAGTGAAGGCAGGGCCCACTGCATGGAGAGGAAGGGCCAGTTTTAGAAAAGATTCAGGAGTTGGACTGGACATGTCTCAGTGATTGATGGGTTAAGGGAAGTCAGGAAGATGGAGAAGAATAAGGTGGTACCCAGGTTTCTTCCAGGGTGGCTGGGTGGTCTCTGTCCTCACTCACCAAGACCAGAGATGCAGGAGGGAGGGGAGAGGGAAGGAGTTCCATTTTATTTTATTTTATTTTATTATTATTTTTTAAATATTTTATTTCATTATTTTTAGAAAGAGGGGAAGGGAGAGAGGGAGAGAGATATCAATGTATGGTTGCGTTTCACCTGCCTCCAGCCACAGACCTGACTGGAGACCTGGTTTGCAACCTGGTTATGTGCCCTGGCTGGGGAATCGAACCTGCGACCTTTGGGTTCGCAGGCCGGCACCTTATCCACTGTGCTACCAGCCAGGGTAGGAGTTCCATTTTAGATTGAAGGTGAGTGAGGGTGTGTTAGGCAGTGAATTCTATATGCACATTTATGAACACACTTTAAAATATTTTATTTATTTATTTATTTATTTTGAGAGAGATGAGAAAGAAGGAAGAGATGGAGAGAAACAACGATGTATGAGAGGTGCATGGATCACTTGTCTCTTGCATGCCCCCATCTGAGGACCCGAACCACAATCAGGCATATGCCCTGACCAGGATTCAAGCCAGCAACCTTTTGATTCACAGTCTGATGCTCAATGCCTGAGTCATACCAGCCAGGACTAAACATACTTTAAAATCTGATTGGGGACAGAGAGAGTTGAAAATATATGAGGGAGGATAGAAGCTGGTGACTGAGGTTCCCGAGAAGAGAAGACAAGGATCCCAGAAAGCAAGGGGACACAGGGAGAAGTGTCCCACACAAAGGAAAGATAGAGTGGATGTGGGTTCAGGGTGCTTCATAGTGTCCCACCCATTCCCTATGAAGAGCCCTCCCCACTTTCATCTCTCTTCTCCAATCTGTTCTTTTCTTCCTTATATGCTCACTACAGGGACTTGTACTTTTCTTGTTAGAATCAAAGTCACTCACTGGCATTTCCACTTTCTCATTTATTTCCACAACTCTTTCATAAAATTTCCCAAGTTTCCTACTTCTGTTGCTTTTATTTGAGAGTCACCTGAGACCTGGCAGGTCTCACCCAAGACAATACCTCTGCCAAAAGATAAATACAAAAAAAAAAAAAAAAAAAAAAAATCATACCAAGGTGATCCAGAATTGGCTCTGTTGCAATTGATATCCTGGAAGTGACTCTTCAGGATTAAAGAGTGGGTTCAGGTGCCAGGTGGAGTCCTAAGCTTGTATTTCAGTTGTGAACTGCAGGCTTGGGCCCCAATAACTCCTTCTTGCAGGAGTGCAGCCTCTCTTCACATAGAAGCCCTATCAGTTTACTTCTCCCATCTGACTCCCCCACCACAGCGCAGCACCTGCCAGAGAATACCCCATTGCCCAAGAGCTGTCAAAGGCCCACATACACATAAGGCCCTGACAGATCATTGGCCATGGCACTTTGTCTTAGCCAAGGAACGCTGCCAAGAAAAACCTGAGGGCAAGTGAGAAAACCAGTTGGGAACTACCCATTAAGCAAGTGGCCATACAGCAGCCAGCCCCGCCTTCAGTGTCTGCTAGAGTGTTTGGGATGGGAAGGGAAGCAGACACTCCAGGACCAGTTTCCTGAAACTCCAGGCCACCCTGCTATTCTGTGGGAAGCAGCCTCGGACCTGGAGGCAGCCACCATGGCACAAGGTAGGGCAGGTCCATGGGGGCTGCTGGAGATCTGGGGCAAAGAAGATGAGAGAATGTCTGAAATCAAGACAAGGTGAATTCAGAGGAAGAAAGAAGTAAATAAAGAACAGAGGCAGAAAGAATAGAAACTCCAGGAACCTCAGAATTCATTGATAGCCTGAGAACCAGGGGAGAGGCAGATGGCAGCAGGTCAACACAGCCAAACAGCTGCATGCCAACATGCTTGCTTCCATTGCCTGGTGGACGGGGCAGGGCCAGGAATTAAGGGGTTGGGGTTTCTGTCCTTTTCCACTAGCTGACCCTTCCACATTGAGCAAGTCGCTTCTCTAGTTCCCAGTCCCCATGCCTGAAAAATGAAGAGGGTCGAGCCAGACAATCTTGAAATTGTCTTTCATCTTCAGAAGTCTCTGAACGTTCATTTCTTTTGCTCTTAATTCATGAAGCCTCTTCCTCATCTTGATTAAGTTTTCCTCCACTACCCTTTTATCTGTATCAACTCCTTTCTAGAAGGAGCTATTATAGAGATTAAATGGCTAGTTGAAATCGTAAGAATAAGCTAAAAGCTCTACAAATGTACGTAACAACCCTACCTTCATTTATTGTTTTTCCATTACATTTTTATTTTGTGTTAAAATGTTATAATTTTTAAATTATTTTTTAAAATTTTATTGTCTTTGTATAAAATTTTATAATTTTTAATTACACAAGAAATATATCAATACATAGTTGAAATAAAATAAAGCAATAATTACAGCTAAAGCTTCCTGAAGCCCCACCTCTAGACTGATCTCCAGGGAAACCGTTGTTACCAGTCTTTTGTTTATATATTTATATTCATATATATGTGCTAAATATAATGCATAATATTAGCATGTATGTCTTCATTTTTTTGTATATCTGTGGTATAATCATACTGTACACATTTTTCTATAATTTGATTTTTTTCACTCCAGTGTGCCCTGGAATTATATTCATGCCACTCAGTACCAATAGATTTTCGATATTTTTTATATTGCATAGTATTTTATATTGTGGGTATAAGTGATTTATTTATCCAGTACCCTATTAATGGGTATTTAAGCTATTTCCTATTTTTCAGTTATACAAGCAAGCTTACAATGCATGTTCTTATCTGTGCCTCTTTGTGCTTGTGTTGGAGTATCTCTCTAGAATGGATACTGAGATCAATTATTTTAAAAGTTTTTCCATCATTTTCTTTCTATTTTATTGATCACTTCACCTCATTCTTCCTGCATATTAAGAAGAATAAATATGCCCAATGTTAAATGTACCGCCTGTTTGAATATCTGATGTCTGGGCTTGACCCAGGATGTATCCAGAGCATGAGCTTGGCATCCATGCTTGCTGTCAGACAGCTGCTACCACTCTGGTGGAGTAGTTTGGGTCATGTGCCAGCCTGGATTCTGGGCCAGTTAGCAAGCCCTGTCTAGTACATTGATCTTCAAAAGGAATGCACATCTTTTCTACTACTAGGAAAAGGCCAAGTTTTCTCAACTGGGAGTGGCTTGTATGGCCTTTCTGAACATGAATGAAGGCCAGCAATGGGAGGCAGCTATTGGGTAATGGAAAGAGTACAGGACTTGGGCCAACAGCCTTCGATTTAACCTTGGGCAAGACATTTAATTTGCCTGAACCTTGGCTTTCTCATGCCACTGTTGTGGGGAAGATTCAAGGAGATAACTAGGACAGTGCATGTCATGTAGTAAACAGGCTTTCAATAAGGTGTTTATTGAATCTGAAATTTGACATAAGTACAGGGTGGTTATGTACCTAGTCTGTACATTTTATAGAAATTGAATTAGATAATATGTGGCCTTTGTGTCTGGCTTCTTTCACTCTGCATAATGTTTTCAGCTTTCATCCATGTTACAATATATGAGGTCTGTCCAGAATGTATCCAGCCATTTACTAAGCAAAACAGACATTTATTGAAGAAGGTACAAGGTAAGGTACAGAAACATTGTATATAGGACACAATGCCTCAATCCCCTTCAAAGTAGGCAGTTTGGGACCTTACAAAGTTCTCCCAATTGGCCATCAACTGCCCTGTTGTACTTTCCTGAATATGACCAGTGATCTGAAATATCTTCCCTTTCAAAGGTGATTTCAGTTTGGGGAAAAGCCAAAGTCGAGTGGCACCAAATCTGGGCTGTAGCAGGGCTGAGTCACCTGGGTGATTTGCTGTTTCCCAGAAAAACTCTGTAGGAGACATGATACATAAATAACACATTATAGTGATGAAGCTACCAATCACCAGTGGCCACCCATAACTGTGGCCTTCTGAATCATCCAATTTCTGAAGAGGAATGTTGAAGCTAACATAAAATCTGATGCAGATTCATTGCTCTGCTCGTTGTCACTTTGGATGTGATGGTCACACAGCCCATACATACGCTTACTCAATGGCATCTACCATCCCCACTGACTAGTATAGTGAAGTTGTCATTGTTCACACATGCGCATTCCAGTCCACTCTCCTTGGCTGCTAGGTTCCATAGATGTCACGCACACTGTTGTTATATTAGCTAGTTGGAATTTTTCTAGACAGACCTCATAATTAGCCTTCCTTCTGGTTGAACAATATTTCATTGTATGGATATACCATCTTGATTAATTAATCAGTTTATGGACATTTTGGGTTCTTTTCATTTTTTTGGTTGTTACAAATAATGCTGCTGTTAACACTTAGGTAGAGCTTTTGTGTAAACATATGTTTCAGTCTCTTGGGTATAGGAGTGGAATCTCTAGGAATGGAATTGCTGGGTCATGTGGTAACTCTGTGTTTAACATTTTGAGGACTGCTGGACTCTTCCCAAAGTGGCTACACCATTTTATAATCTCACCAGCAATGTACGAGGGTTTCAATTTCTTTACATTTTTACCAACACTTAGTACCTTCTCTCTTTCTTGTTACAGCCACCCTAGTGAGACCTCCAGTATAATGTTGAATAGATGGGGTGAGAGTGAACATCTTTATCTTGTTCTTTATCTTAGAGGGAAAGCATCTAGTCTTTCACTATTAATGAAAAGATGGATGTAGTTTGCTACACAAGTTAATTTGTGTTTGCACTTGCATTAGCTCATATAAAATTGCCAGTCAACAATGTGTTAAGTATAGTGTTAACTGTGAGGTTTTTTGTAGATACCCTTTATCAGGTTGAGGAAGTTTCTTCTATTCTTAGTTTGTTGAGTATTTTTATTATGAAAGAATGTTAGATTTTGGCAAATGGTTTGGTTCATATTTCTCAAAATTTAAATACAGATGAGACAAAATAACTAGGTCTTTTTCCTCATAGGTTTAATCTAGTGATGGGACATAGTCAAAAAAGTAATTACAAAAAATATCTTTTTAAAAACATTTTATTCATTATTTTTAGAGAGAGGGGAAGGGAGGGAGGAAGAAAGGGAGAGAAATATCAATGTATGGTTGCCTTTCACCTGCCTCCAGATGGGGACCTAGCTGGAGACCTGGCCTGCAACTTGGGTATGTGCCCTGACTGGGAATCGAACCAGCAACCCTTGGGTTCCCAGGCCAGTGCTCAATCCACTGAGCCACACCAGCCAGGGTACACAAAAATATCTTAACATAATATGCTGAACCTAAAACTAGTAGGCACTCAGTAAGTTTGTTGATGTAAATGAACAAATGGGCATATTAACTTGTCAATTAAGCAGTTAAGGTTCCCTGTGAGTAATGCAGTCATATGCTATAGATTAGTCGAAGAAGGTAAAAAGGGTGGGCCAATTGGGACAGGCTTCATGAAAAAGGTGGTCTTGAACAGTCATTGGAGGGCAGGTGAAATTTGGGAAGCTGAAGCCCGAGTCTGGCACCTTAGACCACTTGGCCATCCTAACAAGTACAGGACAGATGAAATTGGTTATATAGTTAAGGGACATTCTGAGCTGGGGCTGCAGCAAAATCAAAATACATGGACAGGTAAGACCACTATTTGCTTGAAGACAGTTTATATGGAGAGGAGGCTGAGAGTGATGAGAAGTGAGAATGCAAGTGTAAATTAAGTCCATGTATGAAGTGTCAGGTTAAGGAGTATGCCTTTTTATATGTTGGGTTATAAGGCATCTCAGAGCTTTTAGAGCTAAAGAATGGAATGATCAAGTTGTCTTGAGGAAAGTTAATATGGTGATGTGTTAAGGGGTGGGTGGTATGTAGAAACAGGAAGCCAGGGACCTGATAGAGGCTGATACAGTCACTAGGAGTGAGGAATTATATTAATGGGGAAAGCGACAGGTGGACACCACAGATGTTTTCATTGAAGGACTGAAGGGACTTATGACATATGAATGGATGTAGACTGAGAAGATGGGTGAGCAAATTGTGATTTAAGGTTTGTGATCTCAGGTGCCTAGGAAACATAATAGGACCATGGTCAAACATGGAAAAGTCAGAAACAGATCCCTTCTGAGGGAAGTACACTTGAAGGACAGTGAGGTCAGTCTGTGTCTTAGCAGGAGCTCCAGAGGCTGGGTGTAGGACTTTCTTTGGCTGTCCTCAGCATTACAGCCCCCAAACTACTGGGCACATGTTATTAATGGTAATCAGAGAGCCAGCAAATTGCTAAAAGCACAGCAGCGAACAGAGGGGTAATTAACCCCATAACAGCTAACCCAGGGACTTTCTCCCAGATCTGGATGCTGGTACAGCGGAAAGTGAAAGTCAACTTGTGTTCAAGAAAGTGAATGCTGGCATGCATATGGGGACATACCAGCAAGAGGGAATAGCCAAACTTGGCCAGTCCTCCAGAAGGAGTTGAGAGAGAGAGAGAAAGAAAAAAAAAAAAAAAAAAAAATGCACCTCTAGGAGAGTGCAAGGAGGAAGCAATAGAGGGTTAGAGAAATGGGGAAGGAAGGGAGGAAAGAAATAAAAAAGAGGCACTTGCATGCACGGAGTCTCATTTAATCCTCACACCAACACTGTAAGGCTGGTATTATGGATTCTACATAATTTACTGAGTTGGAAACTGGGGCTCAGAGAGGCTAAGCTTCTTTCTCAACCTTGCACAACTAGTAAGTGGTGGACAAAAGTGGACCATGCCCATAACCCTGCTCTCCATCACAGGGCTGGAGCTGTCTGTTACAGACTTCCAGAGCTCCTGGAACAATATGCGGCATCACACGGAGGAGATCAGCTCTGACTACCTCATTGTTCGCCGGGGCCAAGCATTCAACATCACTCTGTACTTCAGGAGCCGGGGCTTCCAGCCAGGCTTGGACAACATCATCTTCGTGGCTGAGACTGGTGAGGACCCCTGCTGGCACACAGGGGTATGTATGTATTGGGGGAGGTGGTTCTCTGGGCCTGGGAGGTCACCTCAGAGGGTCTCAGCTCTGCTTCCCTCCCAGGACCACTGCCAGACTTGGCCAAGGGGACCCGGGCTGTGTTCAGCCTGGCAGAGCATCGTAGCTCCAGCCCCTGGATGGCCTCACCGGAGACCAACAGGGCCAACTCCCTGGAGGTGAGCCTGTGTGCCCCTCCCACAGCGGCTGTGGGTCGGTACCTCTTGAAGGTTCACATTGACTCCTCTGAAGGGTCTATCATGGCCTACCAGCTCGGGGAATTCATTCTGCTCTTTAATCCCTGGTGCTCAGGTAAGGCAGGGTGGCTATGGGGTTGGGGTGGGGCTGTCTCTGTCCCTTTGTCAATGCCACAGAGAGCCAGGATCAAGGATTTCTAGACCGGGCTCCCTGGGAACCCACAGACCTCCCCAGTCTCATGCACTCAGCCTCCATACCCAACCACCAAAAAGCAAGACAGGGAGAACTTGTTCATTTACTTACCTAGAGCTTTAAAATTAGGAACCATGTCATCTTTACTTAAAATGGAAACTATTACAATTAAGTTTGATCACTATTAAAAATTATTCTTATCACACGTTTTTACATTAACTTGAGTTTTTTCATTGTGAAATGAAGTAAAGGACAAAACAAAGAAGAAAGAAAGTAAAAGTGAAAAGACAAACCTTAGTCTAATCTCCAAATCCTATTAGCATTTTCTTGTGTAGCCTTCTAAAAATGTTCTATGCTTAAGCAAATATGTATTTATTGCATATATGCATATATGTGTGGGATTATACAATACATACCATATATGGGATGATTTAATAGATAGAATGCTCTAACTTTTTTTCACTTAAAAATTCAACTTTGCCCTGGCTGGTAGCACAGTGGATAAGGTGCCGGCCTGAGAACCCAAAGGTCGCTAGTTCGATTCCCAGCCAGGGCACATAACCAGGTTGCAAGCCAAGTCTCCAGCCAGGTCTGTATCTTGAGGCAGGTGAAAAAGTCAACCACACATTGATGTCTCTCTCCCTCTCTCCCTCTCTCCCTTCCCCTCTTTCTAACAATAATTAAAATACATATATATATATATATATATATATATATATATATATATATATGTATATTCAAATTTGGACATATTTTCCTATCAATACATTCTTCTTAACCACTACAATTACTCATCATTTGGATGTATCAAATGTCTTTAACTAGTTCCCTATTTATGAACATTTGCACTGTTTTTAGTGTTTATCTTAGACAAAGAAAGCTACAGGGAATGTCTGAGCACCACTTGTCCTATAATCCCTGTTCTCTAGGTCTACATGGAGGTAGTTACCTAGACCTATGGCACATTATGGGCAGAGTAAAGGACAAGCCAGGAGGAAAGAGTAGGAACAGGGCAGGAGGAGTTGAGAGTAAAGAGTGGGTCTGGTGGGATTTGGGGCAGAGGCCAAATTCAACAAATTCTCACTTCTGACTTAGAGGATGTTCCTCTTCCATTTCTCCCTCTCATTCTACCTTCACCACCAACCTTATCTTAAGGGGGCCTGCTGAATTGTGCTAGAACCCAGAACCCTGACTAGGTTCTAATATCTCTAACCACCTCCCACACCCTATTACTGAATAGCTGAGAACTCTTACCCCCATCATCCAGATGAACAGGCCCTGCCACACACACATACACACACACACACCCAGGCCTCCAAGACTACGGGTTTTAGGCTTGTACCAAGGGCCCTCCTGAGATACGGGGAAGAAAATGGTATCTGTGGACTCTTCTCTTTTAAGGTTTGTGCCCTACAAAAGGTGAAGTCAATGCCAACCCCTAAATTCTAGTTTGTTTTTTTTGCAACGTAAATTGAGTATGGCAGAAGGAGCACAGAATATGGGGTCACGTGGGCTGTATGCAACTTTCACCCCGTATTTATATGTGATTTGGGCAAGTTATTTATCACTCTGAACCTGTTTCCTCAATCTTTAAATGGGGCTAGGGTGATAAATGTGCTTTGCAAACCAAGAAATTCCACCAAGGATACATTTTTACTCTTCCACCTCAGGTTCACATTGCCATTGCTGCTGTTGAAGAATGGTGGAGAGTAGGTCTTGTTGCCTCTCTTGGTATCACCCTGTGCTCTCCCCAGAGCTCAGTGTCTAAGATTCTGGGGATGGGGATGGGGCAGGAAGGGCAAGATGATCTTCCTGCTTTGTGTTCTCCCACTTTGGTTCCTAGGGGATGCTGTCTACTTAGAGAGTGAGCCCCAGAGGCAGGAGTATGTCATGAATGACTATGGCTTCATCTACCAAGGGAACAAGAATTGGATCCGCCCTTGCCCCTGGAACTATGGTCAGGTGAGTCTCAGTCCTACTCATGGCCCATGCAACGGAGAGGGGAGCAGGGCAGGGGGAGTGTTGGGAGGGTGCTGCTTGTTCAATGCCCATCCTGAATTGCTGACCAGTGGGAACTAAATGGTGCCAGAAAGAAGTGAGATGTGACTCCAGGGAGTTAGAGGAGCAGTCATAAAGAGTTGGAAGGTGTTCTTTACTGATCATGTCCAATCTGAGCAACATGATTAGAAAGGGAAGGGCAGCTAAAAGCACCCACACAGGAACTCCTCTGGATATGAGGGTGAGAATGAAGAGACAATAGTGACAATGGCCATGATGGTGTCTGTTGTTTGATTTTTTATGTTTCTAGTGTGGTCTATGTTCCTCTACATTTTGTTTTCCACACATATTCTACAATATGAGATTTCATTTGTAAAAACCACATCACATTAATCTTAGTGCTCTACACCTCCCGTCTTGCTAAAAGCCTGCCTGTAAAGCTCAGCCTACAGCAGGTGCTCCAGGAAGTCCTGAAGCAGGAAGAGGGTTCTTGAGGCTGAGCCCCAGCACGGGAACACTGTAAAGAGAAGAGGACCGGCCCCACCACATAGAGCAGTGTCACCTGGGAAATCCTAGGGGTGCCTATGGAGCCTTATTTCGGTTTGATATGGTTTTCTTTCCTGTATTGGTTTAGCATATGTGGCCTCAGGCCAAGCCTACACCCCCCAGGTGGGTATAGTCAGGATGAGACCTAGCAGCCTAAACTCACCCCAATGGACATTCCCAACCCCTCGCTCAGCATGGGTGGACAAGGATCCTAGAAAGTCCCTGCACAGGAGATCTGTCATCTGTGAGGAATAGAAGTAAAGAATTGCTGTCTTCTGAGCCCTGGATCCTCCCTGTGTCTCTCAAATTCAGTGAACATATATTAAATGCCTGCTCAGTGCCAGGTATGGCTCTTGGTGCTAGAGATATAAAAGTGAAAAATCACTGTCTGGGAGCCCACAGCAAAGTGGGAACTTAGTCACATAAGCAGGTCAGTTATCATGCAGTGTGATAAGGTGAAGATTGGCAGACAGGCACAGAGAGTTCTGAGAACCTGGAGGAAGAGCATTTGGTTGGGCGTGGGGCTGTCAGGGAAGCTTCCTAGAGGCAGAGATGCTTGAACTGAGTTAACCAAGAGAAGGAAGGTGAGGGTAAATATCCCAGGCAGAGGGAAGGATGTGCAGAGACACAAAGGTGAGAAATGGTTTGGCTTGCTGCAGGGGTTACAGGGACTATGGTGTTGCTGGAGGGAGAGAGTATTGAGAAGTAGAAGCTAGATGGATCAGGGAGGGTCTTATTCATCTTGTAGAGGAGGCTGGGGCTTTGATTCTGTAGAGTTTTGATTCTGTTCCACAGGGAACTTTGAGCATTTTAAAGTGGAAAAGTGAACTGATCAAACTGTCCCCTGGGGAAAATGGATTAGAGAGCCTCCTGATACTGTTTATTGCCCAGTGTTGCATGGAAATCAATGCCTTCCTTGACTCTCATTCAACAATGATGCTCAGAGTCCCTGCTATGTGCTGAGCACTGTGCCAGATTTGAGGTGTAGATTTCCCAGAAAAGCTGGAGTGAGACTGCGTGTACACTGAGACAGTGAAGACAGACTTTGGCTCCATCATTATAACTGAGCTTGATGAGTAGAGATGTAGCCAGGGCTATGAAGCTAAACTAGGCCTGGACTCAGGAGAAAGCCTCAGGACAAGTGGCATTCACACCCAGCCTGAAGGACTGGGAGTCAGCCTGCCCTGGATGGCAAGTTTCCATAACTCACATGCTATTAGTCAGACTACAGCCCCCATTGAATCACAGGCACTGTGGCCTTAGCAGTAACTGCCAATGATGAGCTGGATCAGGAGGTGAGGGTAGAAGATGAGGCAATGTGGTTTTAGCAAGAACATCCCATCAGCTCTAAGAATGTGGTGATTGAGGAGAGAAGAGGGACAGACTTTTCAGCCAGTCAGACACATTAGAAAACACTCTAGGAATTTGACTTTGCAGGACATACAAACTGGGGTGAGTTGTGACCCCAGAGCTTTGAGACCCTGTGTCTACATGATTGTGCTACTAAACACAGTTACCTTCCAAATGAGTCTGTGTTCCACAAACTACTACTCTGGAGAGCTGGGTGGGGTGGCTCATGAATTTCTTTCCGTATCTACATGTGCCAAGCATGGGTATCTTGCCTCTCTGCATCTTTCCTTGCAGTTTGAAGAGAATATTATAGACATCTGCCTGAAGTTGCTAGACAAGAGCCTGAACTTCCAAATTGACCCAGCCACAGACTGTGCGCTTCGGGGAAGTCCCGTCTACATCAGCAGAGTGGTGTGTGCCATGGTGAGGTTGGGTCTGGATTTGCCCACCCAGGGCATGTCTAGAGAGGGAGGAAGCTGTGCCACTTGCAATTGCCCTTCCTCATTTCTGGCAATGGGAAAATGAGTTGAGCGGCATGGGCCCTCTTTCAAAGCCATTTTGAATAAGACTGATGAAAGAATATGGCTAACCGTTTTTTTCAGCCGGGTGTGGGCCACCGCGTCTATTAATTGCAAATTGCATGTTTCTGAAAAGCCTGAGTGTAGTTCTGGTTTGTGAAATGGTCTTTATGTTTCTCAATTTTCTTTACTCTGAAGTTTTTTAAAGCTATTGAAGCCAAGCTCTAGCTTTGCAGAGGAGGGGGAGAAGAAGGATTAGAGAATATGTAGAAGTAGAATAATAAACTAACTAACGGTGGAATACAAGTCAGATTAGCCAGCTTCACCTCCCAACCCCTTTCGCAGCCAGTCTGGAAACTCCCAGGTCAAGCGAGACCAATGTGTACTCTGTGTCTCAGGTCCATTGGCCCTTACACGGCAGTTCACGCCTCACATCTTGTTGAGGAAGAGGATGCTTCTAATTCTTCTATTTGTGGCTTCTCTTCAGATCAATAGCAATGATGACAATGGGGTGCTTAACGGAAAATGGAGTGAGAAATACTCAGATGGCACCAACCCTGCAGAGTGGACTGGCAGCGTGGCCATCCTGAAACAGTGGCACAGCTCAGGCTGCCAGCCAGTGCGCTACGGGCAGTGCTGGGTCTTTGCAGCCATCATGTGCACAGGTAGGGAGCAGAAAGTTCCCCATAGCATTACCAGAAAGTGCAATGGCTCACATATTAGCCCTTCAAATAATTTTTGTCCCCATCTTACAAAGTTCCCACCCAGGGACATTTGGAAGGAAGCCCTTTCCAGCAAAAATGTCTCATCACTAACCTCAGGCTTCACATATCTGGGCTTAATTCAGAGGATGGTTTTGAGGTAAAAAACACACTCTTCCCAGAACCTGACAACCTTCCCTTCTTCTGAGCATGGACAACCTAACAGAATATTTCTAAGACCCTGGCTAGAAAATGTGTGGTGCAAGATAGGAATGAGATGAGAGCCCAAGTAATTAGAAAACTTAAACACTAATTAGCACAAAGAATGACCTTAATGAAGATGTTCCTATGAAAGGGAAATGTGTATCTAAGCAGTGGTATGGCTATGGGGCCAGAGCAAGATGGCAGTCAAAGTACAGTGATGTTGAGTTGGAGTTGTCTCAAATTCAGAGGGCCTGGAGGCCTGGCTCAGGCCAGGGAATAAGGGGATGAGGAGAAATGGTAGATCAGCTTTCAGACAGGGAATAGATACAATATTAATGGGAGAAAAGCTTGAAAGAAAAAAGGTACATAGAAAAGAAGGCAAATGGAACTTGGTTTTTGTGTCAAGAGAAGCAAACAGAGGAAGTGGAGAGTGAAGTTTGAGGAAATGGACACCAAGAAATGAGTAACACAGTGCAGGCAACAGGAGGGGTCTTCTGCCTCATCCAGGGCCGAACTCTTGCTCCTGGCCCCCTTCACCCTGTCCTCCATACCTACACCAGCCCTCAGCCTCTTTGGCATGCCTATCCATGTACCTGACTTGGGTCACAATCAGGGAGTTATTATTACTACATGCGGAAAGACGCTTTTGTTCACAGCATTCTCTAGTGCAACCCAGGGAGACCAGATCTGCCTACAACTTGGTTTTATTGAGGAGTGAGGTCTTTCGTGTAGAAATTCCCTGTAAGATAAAGCCTGAAGCAGTCTTTGTGCACATGTGTGCTGGGCCCAGCTTCAGGATCTTGGAGGGAAAGCCTCGAGAGCCCAGGGCTGCCCAGCAAAGGCTAGGCCTCTGTCCAGGGGCACAAGGAGGTTTCTGTCAACACCCACAGAGGGTGACTTCACACAACTTGATGAGGAGGAGACCCTAAGCTATTCCTTCCTTGCAGCTGCACAGCCCCATCTTGAGTTGGATGCTTTGATTGCTCAAAGGATCCCTGAGGGGTTTTTTTGTTTTGTTTTGTTTTTGTTTTTAATGGTTTGCCTTTGTTATTATTTTAAAGATTTATTTATTATTTTCAGAAAGAAGGGCAGGGAAGGAGGAAGAAAGGGAGGGAAACATCAATGTATGGTTGCCTTTCACCTGCCTCCAGTTATGGACCTGGCTGGAGACCTGGCTTGCAACATGGTTATGTGCCCTGACTGGGGAATTGAACCAGCAACCTTTGGGTTTGCAGGCCAGTGCCAATCCACTGAGCCACCATCCAGGGCTTGTTTTTATTGTATTTTTTCATTATCATTTATCCCCTCCATACCTTCTTCTAACTCCATTCACCCCATCCCCACAATCACCATACTGTTGTCCACGTCCATGAATTCTCTTTTTGTTTGGTTGATCCTTTCCCCCATCCCTCCTTGACCCCCAGCTGTCAGAAACCAGTACTTTGACTGTTTTGATGCCCAGAGTCACAGATATTTGGGTAGACTGGAATGTTTGAATCACCCAAGGAGGAGGCACAAAACTGAGAGGCAGAGGGATGGATCGATCGTGTTTGTGCACGATAGAGAGGGAGGGAGCCTTCCTGTGCATGGAAAAACCCTTACATCTAATGGGTTGGGTGTGTGTGTGTGTAAAAGAAAGAGCCAGGGGTTTGGGTGTGCTTGTCTGGAACTGAGAGAAGACAGAGGTGGAGCCGGTGAATGGAGATTGTGCAACAGAGCAGGCCAATTAATGTGTTTATGAGGAACAATGGCCCTTTAGTGACCTGAAAGCAAAGAGTTGGGTGAGGTGTGGGTGGTTCCAACTGCAGTCCAGTCACCACCCGTCTTCCCCGAAAGGGCTACCATGTTGTACGTTAATAAATCTATCAGTTTCTAAAATTCATTCATTCATCCAATAACACTTATTTATTGATGCCTTATTCTATGTTAGGCACTTCAAATACTTTTGGATATAAAAACTGGGAAGGCCTGATCTTTATCCTACAATAAAAGTTAGGGATTTATCAAGCACCTTAACCCAATTCAGCAGCCAAAGCATTATTATTTTTATTTCACAATCACAATGGCTGGTGTTTATTGAAGATGTTTTTTTGTGCCAGGAACTGTGCTAAAACTTTGACAGCTTAAAGTAGTGGTGAGGCAAGTGGGCTCTAGAGGTAGACTGCTTGGGTCCAGATACTAACACTACTATTAATTGGTTGAGTAACCTTGGGCAAGTCCCTTAACAGGTGCCTCAGTTTCTTCAGACATATGATAGGGGAAGTAATATTACCTACCTTATAGGGTTATTGAAAAGATTGAGTGAGTTCATACATGGAGAATTTTTAGAATAGGGACTGACTTTAGTGAGTGCTCAGTAATAGCTAGAATAGCCTCATTTGCTTCTCCAAATGACCTTATAAAGTGAGCCCTTCCATCAATCTTAATTTTGCAGATGAGGAAATTGATTGGTGGAGCTAATTTCACATCCAGGCCTGGCATGTTCTAACCACTAGGCCGTATACTGCACAAACGTTCCTAGCAACTGCCATTTACCCAGCATCCCTGTGCTTCAGGCACATACTGAGCACTTTCACTGTTTCTTAATCTCAAAACCACATGCAAAGCAGATATAACTACCCTCACTTTACAGGTGAAAATACTGAGGCTTAAAAGTGGCCAAGTGACTCTTGTCTGACTCAGAAGTACATTCTCCCCTCAGCAGCTCCACCTGCCAGTATTGCCTTTCCAAATGGCAACATACTGACTTCAAGTTCCTAAAGAAAAATCACAGAAACAAGACTTTGGGTGCATCAAAGACAATGTTACAATTTTTGAATGGGCTTTTTTTTCTTGACATCTGTGTAGCTGTCTGTTGCTCTGAGAATTTCAGAGAAATCCCTGGCCTTCCCTTCCTGTGCTTGGGGCCATCTGCCACAGGGCTCTCAGTCATCAGGCTTTTCCCACTCTGGCCTTCACTGCTTATGACAAGGTCAGGTCCCTCAGCCCTTGGCTGAGGTCTGTGAAGCAGCCTGGAAGCCTTGCACTGTAACAAGGGAACAGAAGAGGCAATGATGTTCTGTTGCCTGAAGGTTCTCCCCAATGCCAAGTGTCCAAAAGCCACCTACTGTATGATTCCATATATGTGAAATGCCCAGAATAGTCCAATTCATAGGGACAGAGTAGGTTAGTGATTGCCTGGGGCTGGGGGGAGGGGAGAATGGAAAGTGACTGCTAGTGGGCATGGAGTTTCTTTTTGAGGTGATGAAATGCTCTGGGATTAAACAATAGGATTTGTTGTACCATTGGTGAATATACCACCAGCCACTGAACTGTACACTCTAAAAGGGCAAATTTTATGGTATGTGAATTATCTCAACAACATTTTTTTAAAGCCAGGAATCCTGGAAACGTGCCTGCATCTGATAGACTCCTGCCCACAAGTGCATGGGGTAGGGGTGAGGGTAGAAGTGAGGGGCTGAGGTTCAGAAGATCCGAACATGTGACTGTGAGCAGGTCTATGCGGCATCACCCTCCTCCATAAAGTAGGGCCCTGGGCCCCCAGCCACAGTGGGAAATGGCATGAAGATGAGGAGGCTGAGTGCTTGAGGCTGGACTCTCTCTCCTCTCTTTACCTAAAACTAATCTTTCTTCTCACTGTAAAGTACCTTATGATCCTCATTTCAATACAATGACTCTAGTTCTCATTGTTTTTAGTGAGCTTTTTCCTCTCAAAGAAGGAACCACAGCCAAGGCCCTGGTGCGTTATTTTGCCTCAAGCTTTGGCTTAAACACAAATCTACCATTATTCTCCATGGATTGATTAATGGGGCATCAAGGATTGTATGGAATGTTCCCTCATAGGGTTGCGGGTTAATATATGGGGAGTTCTTAGGAAATTGCCTGGCACATGGCTAGTTTTACGTAAGTGTTAGCCATTATAATTAATCCCATAGTGTTTTAATCTCTACCTCTTAGGCTCCAAAATTCTGCTGGCTCTTGTTTAAAAGGTGTTTCTAGCCATCCCCCAAACTCCAGTTCCCTATATTCTCTACCACTTTTTTAGTTTATTTCCTTCCTTTGTTCCTTGGAGTGTTTAGGATTCAATTAATCATATTCCTCATATCATGGCATTTATCATAATAGGTCTGCTTCAGGACCCTCATTTAAAAAAAAAATGTAACCAATTAATTGATTGCCCGTATTTATCTCATAGTCCATTTCCATTACCTCCTTCATGACAAGGGAACATTTTGATGTGTTTTTTTTTTTTTTTTAATTTTATTATTGTTGTATTGCATCCATCCCCTTTTTACTCCTCTTTGTCCCCTTCCCCCCTTCCCCCAAAGTCAATCCCACTTGTTGTCCATGTCCATGGTTCTTCCATACTAGTTCCTTGACTAAACTGCTCCCTTTCTTTGCCTCCTCCCCTCCCCTGCCCACTGAAAGTCTATTCACTGTATTCATGTATCTGGTTCTGTTTTGCTTGTTTGTTTATTTTGTTCATTATTGTCCTGTAATGGGTGAGATCATATGGATTTTGTCTTTCACTGACTGGTTTATTTCACTAAGCATAATACTTTCCAGTTCCATCCATGTTGTTGCAAAGGGTAGGAGTTCCTTCTTTCTTTCTACTGTGTAGTATTCCATTGTGTAAATATACCAATGTTTTTTGAGCCAGTCATCCACTGATGGGCATTTATGCTGTTTCCAGCACTTGGCTATTGTAAATAGCACTGCTATGAACATAGTGGTACATAGGTTCCTGTGAATTGGTGTTTTAGGGTTCTTCGAGTATAGTAACAAGATCACTTTAAAGCATTCATAAGTTAAAGTTGGTTCTTATCCATTTAGCTGCCCTATGTCTTTTGATTGGTGCACTTAATCCATTTACCTTTGTACCTGTGTTTCTGTCTGTCTCTCTGTTTCTTCATCTTCTTAAAGCAGACCCTTTAGCATCTCCTGCAATGCTGATTTGGTGGAGATGTATTCTTTTAGACTTCTTTTGTCTGGGAAGCTGCTTATTTCACCTTCCATTTTGAATGACAGACTTGCTGGATAGAGGATTCTTGGTTGCAGGCCTTTGTTTTACATAGCTTGAAATATGTTTTTTGCCATTCCCTTCTGGCTTGTTGTGTTTCTATTGAGAAATCAGCTGATAACCTTATGGGAGTCCCTTTGTATGTTATTAGCTGTTTCTCTCCTGCTGCTTTTAGGATTCTCTCCTTGTCTTTGAAATTCACCATTTTCATGATGATGTGTCTTGGAGTGTGCCTGTTTGTGTTCATTTTCCTTGGGACCCTCTGTGCTTTCTGAGTTTGCATGGCATTTTCTCTCCTCAAGTTAAGGAAGTTTTCTGTCATTACTTTTTCAAACAGGTTTTCTACCCTTTGCTCCTCCTTTTCTCCTTCTGGTATCCCTGTGATACGGATATTCTTATGTTTCATGTTGTCCTGTAGCTCTCTTAAAACCTCTTCATTCTTTTTCAGTCTTTTCTCATTTTGTTGCACTGCCTGGGAATTTTTTTCTACATTGACCCCCAGCTCAATGATCCAATCCTCAATCCTCTGCTTTCTCTAGCCTGCTTTTGATTCCTTTTATTGTGTTCTTCAATTCAGAAATGGTATTCTTCATTTCCTCCTGGCTCTTATTGATGGGTTCTATGTCCATTTTTTTTTTTTTTTTAATTTCATTATTTTTAGAAAGAGGGGAAGAGAGAGAGGCAGAGAGGGAGAGAGACATCAATGTATGGTTGCGTTTCACCTGCCTCTTGCCACAGACCTGACTGGAGACTTGGTTTGCAACCTGGTTATGTGCCCTGGCTGGGGAATCGAACCTGCAACCTTTGGGTTCACAGGCCAGCGCCTTAACCACTGTGCTACCAGCCAGGGCTTCTATGTCCTTTTTAATGCTAGTGTAGTTCTCAGTAAATTCCTTGTAGCTTTCCTAGAGTTCTTTGTAGTTCCCCTGGAGATCTTCATAATTCCCCTGGAGTTGTTTGTAGATTTCTTCAAACTCACTGAGCTCATTGAGCTTCTCTATCATCATTATTTTGAATTCCATGTCTGAGAGCGTGCTTACCTCTATTTCATTTTGCACTCTTCCTGGGGATTCCTCCTTTCCATTTGCTGAGGGTTTATTTCTTTGTCCCCCCATTTTAGGTGACTCTTATTTGTTTCTGCTTCTTGAATTTGTCTGCTTTGACCTACTGTCTTAGTGGTATGACCTTCTGTGGTGTAGAGGTGCACTTGTTTTACTTCTTGGATCTGTGCTTATTGACGTCAGCTCGTGTCCCAGTCTGGGCCTAGTCAGCCAGTTGGAGACTACCAGAGATCCACTGTCTTTGTCTGTCTCCTTTAGTTGTTAATCCAATCAGTTGTGATCAGTGGTCAGTTTTAGGCACTTTGGTCACGTTGTGATGAATCAGCTCTTCTGTTCTGTCCCTGGTAATAAGACTTCTCTCCAATTGGTGTTCCATTGGTTATTCTGGATTATTTCTCCCCAATTAAGTTGTAATTCCAGTTTGGTGTTGGGAGGAGATTGGTGTAGCTTTGCTTACTCCTCTGCCATCTTGGTTTTCCTCTGATGTGTTTAATATGTAGCTTTGTATTTGAAGGTGAGCTCATAAAAAAGTATATAATTATTTTTGTGAAATATTTTGCCCAGTATGTTTTTTGTTTTGTAGGTTGTGTTTTTCATCTTAATTGTTAAAAGATTTCATTTATTTACTTTAGAGAGAGTGAAAAGGAGGAAGAAAGAGAGAGGTAGAATGATTCTCTCTCACAAGCCCTCAACTGGGGACCTGGCCCACAACCCAGGCATGTGCCCTGACTGGGAATTGAACTGGTGACCTTTAGATTCTCAGGCCAGCCAGGTCATATTTTTAACCTTTAAAAGTTCCATTGGGTCTTTTCTTTATCTTCTAATTTTTTAATATTCATGTTTTCTTTCTTTTTTTTTTTTAAGATTTTGTTTATTATTTTTAGGGAGAGGGGAAGGGTGAGAGGCAGAGAGGAAGAGAGACATCAGTGTATGGTTGCTTTTCACCTGCTTCCAGCTACAGACCTGGCCAGAGACCTAGCTGGCAACCCGGTTTTTGTGCTCTGGCTGGGAATCGAATCAGCGACCTTTGGGTTCCCAGGCCAGCACCTTATCCACTGTGTCACCAGCCAGGGCCTACATTCATGCTTTCTTAAATTTCTCTTGAGCATATTTATAGTATTTAAAATAGCTGTTTTAAGGTCCTTGTCAGCTAGTTCCATTATCTCTGCCATTTCTGGATCTAGTTCTACTGATTGAAATTTTTCCTGATTATGGTATTTTCCTGATTCTTTACATGTGTGTAATTTTTAAAATAGGCTTTCTTCTTAGAGCAGTTTTAGGTTTCATTGTCACTGAAGGTAAGGAAGAATAGTTCAAATATGACCTAGTGATAACATATCTGAAAAATCAAGCCATCTTGTTCTGGGAGCAATTAAAGGCATCAGAGGAGGAACAGGAAGTGGTACTTTTATCATTTGGAAGCTTAATACAACCAAGGAGAAATGAAAAGATGTTTCAAAATTATCACATTTAAATGCAATTACTTTGACTCTATTATCTGGGGCTTTCACTCCATTCTTCAGTATAAGCCATGGACATGTGGTAGTAAAGTTGATCAAGTGAATTTCAATAAATAAATACATTAAACTCTAACTTTTCACTAATTTCTCTTATAAAATTGGAGCTACATTTCTTCATGAGGAGGCAGGGGTGGTGGTGGAGGGGAAGAATCAGTGAGAGACCTTCATGACCAGTCCTGAAACAGGCTTCGAGTTTTAATGCACCCTCAGGACAGTGTCCACCAACAGTGAGAAGTGAAACTGTCCTGCTGGAGGGCAGGGATGCCTTTCATTTTCGAGTACTCTGCATCTAACTCACTGCCTGGTTCATAGCAAGGACCTGACACTTGCCACTGAATAAGTGCTACATGGCTGAGTGAAGAGAAATAGCAATTCATGCTGGGAGTGTGGTGTTGTAAAGTGTGGTATGGTGTGATATACCTTGGGAACCCTTTAGTTCTTTCTCATCTCTGAGATGGTGTCCACCTTTGTCTGAGTATCAGTGTGAGTGTGTATGTCTCTGGGTGCACACACACAAACACCTCCACTATGGGTTTCTCTTTTACAAGGGACTCAGATCCCACAAAATTATCAGTGAAGGAGTCACCTAAGTCTCATGTCAAACTGGGATTCATCAGAAGTGATAGTCTACAGAAACCTTGTTCATAGGTTAAAGACAACATACTTCCAACATGATTGAACATCCACTTGGTGCCTATCCAGCCACAGTGAGCAGGAGTTGACACCACCACTGAAATATCAAGTGTCTGTTCATGAGTTCATCACCAGGGTGAGCAATGGAGGCTTGCTCCCTGCTCTCTCTACCCACCTCTCCTTGGCACGTTTTCTGATTACCATAAGTATTATCCACCCATCTGACTGTAATCTTAGTATAAACCCTGGCCCACGCAATGCTCCTGAGTCACTTGAATGCTCTTGCATCACTCCTGTCTCACATTTTTTCAGTGACAGCTCTTCTAACCTTCACCCTCCCCTCTGAGGCTGTCCTGTGTCACCTCCACTTAGAACTCGCTTGTCAGCTCTGCTCACTCCCTGTCCTTGTTCCTTGGCCCTGTGCAAACCTGCCACTCCAAAGACAACTCCAGGTTCCCTTTGGGCTTCTCTCTTCCATATCCTGGGCTATATCTAAGGTATTGTCCACACCCTAGACTGGAGAAGCTTTGTGCCAATGTATAAGAAGAAGCCCAAACTAAAATCTATAAGCAATTAAATGTTTAATATAAACAGGTATTTATTTATTTTCATTAACAATTTCTTTTATTATTTATTTATTTATTATTTTTGGAGAGAGGGGAGGGGAGAGAGGCAGAGAGGGAGAGAGAGACATCAATGTATGGTTGCCTTTCACCTGCCTCCAGCTATGGACCTGGCGGGAGACCTGGCTTGCAACCTGGTTATATGCCCTGGCTGGGGATCAAACCAGTGACCTTTAGGTTTGCAGACTGGGGCCTATCCACTGAGCCACCAGTCAGGGCTGTTGTTCTTAAAAGAGTGCAGAGTGAGAGAAATATAGAAGAAGACAAAGAAAAGAAATGGACTGGCAATGGGAGGGGCTGCTTCTTCAGGAATAAAGACAATATTGTACCTATTGTCCAGAATTTCTCCACCAAGTACAGACTCACTTTTCTGGGCTCCTGTTATACAGTTTCCTTCCCTTCCTAGCTGGATCTGTGGTGCTTCCTTTGAGAAGCTACCAAGGTGATCCACTCATAGAAAAGGAGGAGTACAAACCACAGGACTCTTTGCCCAAGGATCTGATGTTCTCAGCCGACAACCCTTATCACAGGAAGGAAAACATTCCAGCTATTTGGTTTGGAGATGGAAATTTATGGCCAGGAGAGAAGTGAGATGGAGTCAGGCCACCGAGTCTTGCCAACAGAGGTGTGCCTGTCCTGTCATGCTGGTCCAGGCAGGGGAGGAGCCCATCACTCACTAGACTTTCTGTTGGCCCTGGCGGGGCTTGTTGGACCAACCTGAAGCCTTTGTGCAGAGTGTCTTTTGTGAGCACCAGAAAGAGAGGAGCTCAGGAATGTGGGGAGGAAGGTTGTCAGTGTCATCAATCCAGTGCCCCAGACAGCTGCTGCCTGGTTCTGAAGTTGCCAAATGAATGATTTCCCTGGGCTCAGGGCCCTAGCTCTAAGGAATCCACAGAGCTCCTAAATCACAACCCCAAAAGATTTTGTGTCCTTTTTGCAGTGATGAGGTGCCTGGGGGTCCCCACCCGTGTGATCACCAACTTTGACTCTGGTCACGACACAGACGGAAACCTGATCATAGATGAGTATTATGACAACACAGGCAGGATTTTGGAGAATAAGAAGAAGGACACTGTCTGGTGAGAGACAACTTCTCAGTTTCTTTGTGGGGCAAACCCCACCAGCCTGTGCCTGTGAACCTGATGTCCTCTCATACCCTCTACCCCCACTTTTACCAGCCCCAGGACTTGGTATCCCCAACCCAAAGACACAAAGACCATAATTGCCACTGTGAGTCAGCAGCACACAGCGGAATCTTTCTGAGACAGAGTGAAGATTCTGAACTTCACTTGGCTCTGGAAGCCTTCATTTTCTCTTCATAAATAGAGGAAAGCCCCTTTCAGGGCAAACTGAGGCTCACCAAAGGAAGGGCTGTCAGACTCACCCACAGAGGTTTGAAGGCCTGTAGGTGCCAAGTTTGTCTTTCTATCTGGCAGTGCATCTGCTCATTGTCCCCTGCCTTTCTCCAGAAGGAACACAAGCACTACAAACTCTACCTTAGCTTATTTGACACTGACTTCTCTGGCTTCTCCCTCAGGAACTTCCATGTCTGGAACGAGTGCTGGATGGCCCGAAAGGACCTCCCTCCTGGATATGGAGGCTGGCAGGTGCTGGACGCCACACCTCAGGAGAGGAGCAATGGTGAGGCTCTCCGGAAGAAAGACAGAACCCCCACCCACAAAAACGGCCCCAGGCCCTGCCTGCCCCTGCAGAGACATCCCCAGCCCATTGTGGCTCTTCTGTTCTCCAGGCCTGTACTGCTGCGGCCCTGCCTCGGTCAGAGCCATCAAAGAGGGAGATGTGGATCTGAGCTATGACACGGCCTTCACCTTTTCCATGGTGAATGCGGACTGTGTGTCTTGGCTCATCTATGAGGGGAAGGAGCAGAGACTTTACCGGGACACGAATTCTGTTGGCAATTTTATTAGCACCAAGAGCATCCACAGCGATGAGCGAGATGATGTCACAGAGAACTACAAGTATGAAGAAGGTATGACTAAGCCAGTCCCCCTCAGAGTCTAAATCCTATGGGCACCTTCCCCCTACCCCAGGGAGCCTTCCAGCCAGCTGGAACAGGCCTCTGGGGCACGAGAGGGGGTCTGTGGGGCAGGACACAGTCCACTGTCCTCTCTGCCCTTCCTTTTCAAGTTTCCAGTTGAGGCGTCCCCACCACCTCACTTTCTCAAGCCCACCACCACCCCACGTTCCACAGGCCAGTGAGCACCCTCCACAGATGTTCACATTAACTCTAGGGCCATTGACAGCATCTCACCACAAGAATAAGAATTCCTCATCTCTGTCGTCCCCAAAATTCAGCCTCCACTGAAGATGTCAGGGGATTTAGTCAACTTTCTTATGAATTAATGACATTAATTTTATTTAACTTACTGTTTCATTTCCTGTGTTTTATCGAGTGTTTGGAGGACAGGCCGGACCACCAGCCAGCACTGAGGCTAATATAAAGCCGTATGTTCACGCTCACGCCCACTCCCTGCTGAGGGGGGTTTGGAGCAGTGGGAGACCTGGCAGGGGCTTCTGACCCAAGCCAGAAGGGGCAGAGGGGCAGCTAAGTTTGTCAGCTGTGGACTAAATCCTGGAAATTGAAGAAGACCCACTACCAGGTTCAATCATTAAGGAACCAAGCAAAATACCCAATTCATGAGGGCTGGGAGCGGGGTGAGGGGCAGGATCTGAGCAGGGGCACGGCAGGAAAGTGTCGGGGTGGGGGAGACGGGGAGCTGAGCAACTGCTGGGAATGCTGGCAAGTGGGGTCTGTGGTTTGTCTATGTAGGTATTTAGGACCAATGTAGAGAAGCTCCAGAATCCAAGCCCAGGAAGGGGCCACAGAGCAAGAGGCACAGCCCAGTGGTATCATCCCGCCCCTCCCCACCCCATCCAGTCTGGGGTTACCTTGGTTGGGGTGCCCAGAAACAGATCCTGAGGCAAGGATCCAAGCACAAGCCGTATATCTGTGAGGCAGTCCAAGAACTACTGAAAGGAAGGAGAGGGTGCAAGAGAGACAGGGAAGGGGGTGGAGCTTCACAGGGTGCCTCTTCAAGCCCTTAGTGCTTAGTGCTGAGCTGAAGCTCAGTCCTGCTGGGGAGCTCTGCTGGCCAGCTGGATGGGTTGCCTGCGAACGTACAGGATGAATAATGAATAAAGCTTTAGTCTAACCATGCCCCCAATTATCTGTTATTAACTTGAAATTCAAATGCAATGGCCTTTTATTTTTACTTGCTAAATCTAGCCACCCTATCAGGTATTCATTGTAAAGCGTACAGCACCCTGGATTTATCCCACCTAAGAGGCAAGGGGCTATTACTTATTTACCAACCCCTGTTTGTCAGAGGTTGTGGGCTGCTCCTAAGAGGCTTACGTTCCCCGGCACTTTTGCCCTGCCCCCTACAAGGACAGAGAAAGCCTCAGGCAAAGAGCAGTAGCAGATGCTAGAATTTGAAATTAGGGCACGTGGGCACTGAAATAGCAAATGTCAAGATGATGTGGGTGGGGCATGGCCAGCACCTGATACCAGGTCCACAGGGCTCCCCTGTAAACTTGTAGGGTCTGGAGCTATATTCCTGAGTGTGATGCTCAGCCACGCAGTATTCTCTCTCCTTCCACCCAGCCTGACAACATCTGAGGGTGGAGCAGACCACAGATGAGCTAAATCTGATCCATGCCTTCCTGGGTCCACTCTTACTGAAGCCAGAGTCTCAAGCTCCACTTCTTTCTGAAACAGGGCTTAGAACAAATCCAAGAGCAAGGGTACAAAAGTGGCCTGGGGAGGTTGTGGGGATGCACTAAAGGGATGAAGCAGAGCCCTGGAGATAGTAAGAACTCAGTGAAGGCAGCTGCTGGGATTATCAGGATAGCACGGTGAGTATTCCTGCAGTTCCTGGCCAGACCACCTCCCAAGGACTAAGGTCTGGGCACTCTGGAAACTCAGCTTGACTGAACTTCCTTCTCCCAACCCCTGGATTCTCAATCTCTCATTTTCCAGGAATTGATCTATGTCTGTCCAATTATTCGGTGCTGGAACAGAAAATCACATCATGTTCTGTTGTCTTTACAAATCTTATTCTCCACATTTGTGGGCCTTCATCTCTCCCACAGGGAAAGCATAATAGCCTACTAGTCACAAGCACAGATTTTTTTTTTCCAAATCAGGCAGATTTGGTTTGCCCTGGACTCTGACACTTGCAAGTTGTGTGACTTGGACAACTGACATGACCTCTCTGAGCCCCATTTTCCACATTTGTATATAGAATAATAATAATAATACATCTTTCTCATGGTCGACATGAGGATAAAAGGAGTGGTGTGCTCAGCAGAGCCTGACACGTAGGAAACACCCAATGAATTGTAAGGAGTGTTTGTGTTGGAAATGAGGATTTTAACTACCCTGCATTGTTGATGGGACAGTTGGGAAAGATGTTCAGCTATGGCTTAGCCCCTGGATCAGCCTGGCCCACAGCTGGTGCTGCCTCTGCCCTCCCAGGTTCCCCCAAGGAGAGACAAGTGTTTCTGAAGGCCCTTCAGAAGCTGAAGACTGGAGGGTCCCAAGGCCACTACCAAGGAGACTCACAAGCGTCCAGGCCACTGAGCCAGGACAGTCCTGGGAACCCGAATACACCTTCCCTTCGGCCCAGCGATGTTATCCAGGTCTCCCTGAAATTCCAACTGCTTGACCCGGCTAACATGGGCCAGGACATAAGATTCGTTCTGCTGGCGCTCAACATGTCACTCCAATTCAAGGACCTCAAGGTGAACCTGAGTGCTCAGTCCCTGCGGCATGATGGGAGCCCACTGCCCCCTTTCTGGCAAGACACGGCCTTCATCAAGCTCTTTCCTGAAGAAGGTACAGGCCCTGGGTATGGGCCCTGGGTATGGGGATTCTGTGCTCACACAGTGGGGTCAAGCCAGCCAATGAGGGCTGTGGGGCAGACCCCTGTGACACCATCTTTCTGATGTCCCCACCAGCACAGATTCCTCTTCTTTCCCTTACCTATTTCCCTCTGCCTCCTGTCTCCTCTTTTTCCTCCTACCCTTCCTTTACTACCCCAAGGAAACTAGCCTGGCTTAGTGGGGAAAGCCTGAGCTTTGAAGCTATCCAAACCTTGGTTAGAGCCCCAGCTTACCCATTTATCAGAAGAATAATCTTGGACAAGCCATTTCACTTTTCAGTCTCTCCAGCCAAACACCTGGTACCTGTTTCACGGGGGTTCAGTGTATGTTGGCTTCCTCCTGTCTATGAAAGGGTCCCCATATCCACCAGGCCCAGCTGGTGTCCCCAGCAGCCTCACCTCATCCTTGTGTTCTCTCCCTAGCCAAGAGCCATCCCTGCCAAATCCCCTATTCCCAGTATAGCCAGTACTTGTCAACAGACAACCTGATTCGCATCAGTGCCCTGGGAGAAGAGAAGAACAGTCCTGAGAAGATCCTGGTGGACAAGATCATCACCTTAATGTATCCTGCCATCATAATTAATGTAGGCAAGAGCCCTGCTGGTGGCCAGGGGATTCCTTGGGATCAGCTGGAGGGGGTGAAGCCCTCTGAGAGCCTGCTCAGGATTGCAGCCTCTTTGCTCTGCCTCTTCTGGTGCCCCCAGGTACCTTTCACCTGGATCGGAGGTCTCTCTGAAAACACTGGGTGATGTTTTCATCCTCTTGCACCATTAGATGCCTTATAAGTGGACCTTAAGCAACAACCATAGAGTGGTCCCCTCTTGTGCCACCTCCCACTGTTGGGCTTCCTCAGGGTCAACTTGAGCTCAAATGGGAGGGACTTGAGAAGGGGGGAGAGCACTGCCTGAAGGTCAACTTAGGTTTGATGTGACACTTCCTGACTGTGCATCCTTGGAAAAACCCCTGAGCCTCTTCTCCGTGACAACTTGAGAGGTTTAGACTAAATGGCCTCTGAGGCCCCTCCTACGCTGTCATTCTATGGGTCCTTTCCTTCCAGTGATGCCTCCCTAAGGCTGAGTAGCTTCCTGGAGCCTGCCACATGAGCCTGTGGTGCTCCCTGGTGGCATGCATCTGGCAAGCCCAGCCCCGGTAGTCTTAGGCTGGTTACTTTTTTCCAAAAGTACCTCTAGGTTTGCTGAGGCTACTTCTTTGTCTCTAGAGCCCTGAATAAACTCTTCAAATGACAGAAATGAGGCAATTATGACAAGAGAGAGGGAAGGGACGGAGTGGAATTGCAATAAGAAGAGACAAACAAAAACTGCTGTAGAATACTCTATCTACTTAAATTATGCAGGAGATTCCTTTGGGAGCTCTTGATTACTTTACACTTGGAGATAATCCTTGGAACAGAGGAAACATCACTGGAGACTCCCAATTTATTAGATTTTTCCATATGCTGGATTGAGTGATATAAAATACTTAACAAACATTCATACATGTATAATGAAGCAAAAGTATCACATAACAATATCTTGTGTGATGTACACTGATACTTTCTTCTCTTCTACTTCACTTCTTTTAATGTTAATGATAACCCATTAAGTTGTTTTTGTTTGTTTGTTTGTTTTAATCCTCACCCAAAGACATACTTACTGAATTTAGGGAGAGGGAAAGGAGGAAGCAAGGAATGGAGAGAAACATTGATGTGGGAGAGAAATATCAATCAGTTGCCTCTCTATGCACCCTGGCTAGGGGCCTGAACCTGTAATCTAGGCACGTGCCCTGACCAGGAATCAAACTTGTGACCTTTAGGTTTAGGGGATGACACTCCAACCAACTAAGTCACACTGGCCAGGGCCCATTAAATTGGTTTTAACCCATAGCTGGTTAAACCACAGGACATAGAAGTCCAGCTCTTCAAGAAATACATCTAGGGAATAGTGCCCCGCATGAGAGTTTGGTGAATTGGAGAATGAGACCAATTCTCTGCTCTTTCCCCTCCTCTGGATTTCTCTGCTTAGGTCCTAGGAGCAGCCATTGTGAATCAGCCAGTCTCCATCCAGGTGATATTTTCAAACCCTCTCTCAGAGCCAGTTGCAGACTGTGTGCTGACCGTAGAAGGAAGTGGTCTTTTCAAGAAACAACAAAGAGTCTTGTGAGTGCCAGCGGTAGTCAGCCTTCTCTCCTGTCTCATCCTGGGGTGAACTCTATCCATGGCCTTCCAGGCTAGGCTCAGAGAGCAGTGGGAAAAGAGAGATCAGCTTGCTGAGTAGAAAAGGGTTTCGGGGTGATCACAATGCCTATGGTTTTCTAACATTGGCCTTTCTCTGTGGCAGGATTGGAGTCCTCAAATCCCAGCACAGGGCCAGCATCACTCTCAAGGCTATCCCCTTCAAGAGTGGCCAAAGGCAGATCCAAGCTAATCTGAGGAGCAACAAGTTTAAGGATATCAAGGGTTACAAGAATGTTTATGTTGACATGACATTATAAATCCTAGGACAAGAAGATAAATACATAGATTTTAGGCTTGAGGAAAAGAAGCAAGTTCAAATGCAAGCCACCTGTGGGCCATTCCCCACAACAACAGAGACTTTGTAGGGCTCTGATGTGAGGCGCAGAGGAGATACCAGCGATGGATAGTCCCCTGGGCCATTTGCACAACTCCCCAAGATTCAGTTTAGGGCCCAGGGATTCCATGGTGTCCCACCCAGAATTGTGAGATGGCACAGAGGTCCAATGACACACTGGTTGGATTTGGCCATGACTAACTGTCCAGATGTCAAGAAAAGAAAATCGGCTGAGCAGCTCACTGTCATTTTGTCATCGCAATGGCCAATTTCCTAGTACCAATAAATTTCAGTTCTTATTCTCATCTCCTTTGCACCCATGTGATCATACTTTCCCTGCAGTAGCTCCCACCTATTCCCTGGATGCTGGGGGTACCCATTGTTTCAATGCCTGAGTCCATTCATTTTATTTTTTATTTTTTAATATTTATTGAGTGCCTAATATGTGCCAGGCACTGTTCTGAGTGTAGGAAATGAGGCAACAAACAAAGCAAAGTCCTTGTCCCCATGGAGCTTATGTAGGGGGAGAGCACAGACAATAAACATGTCAATAAATAAGTAAGACACTTAACATATGGTGAGTCAGTCATGACCCAGTTAGGAGAACAAAAAGCTTTGTAGGTGTTTCCACATACTATCTATCATCTTTGTGTCTTAGAAAAAAGTTTGGAAGCTCTCTTACTTGGCCTGTCTTTGAATACCTTCCTATATCACATTCAAGAGGTCCCTGAGTCCTAACAGTGCCAGCCTCTTGGCACAAAGCCCACAGTGCATTGGGGTCCTGGATGGACCTGGGATGGCTGGAGTGCAGGGAATGAAGCCAGATGAAAAATGCAGTAAGGCAGATTTTTCAGAGGGAACGAAGTACTCTCAGGCCTTTCTATCCATCGGTTGCAGCCTTGTGTTTAATGGACCACTGAACACAAAAGAACTCCAATTGTTATCTCCTCTTGAATGCACCTGCTTTCTCATGGCCCTGCAAAGTTCTGCATAGAGAAAGGCACGCTGCACCTGCTCTCCAGGCACTAGAGTTAAATACTTTTGTTATATAAAAACAAAAGGGTAAGTATAATTAATCTGAGGGAGAGAAGAAGCTGTGGCAAGAATTGTATAGTAGGTTGATAGCCCTGTTAAAGAGTGGGCTGAGAACCAGGAGAACCCTGGCAGCAGGGAGCTGAAAGTAACCTATACAGTAGTGCCCCTTTATCCATGGATATGTTCTGAGACCCACCAGTAGCTGACTGAAATTGCAGATAGTACGCTATGTTTTTTCTATATATGCATACCTGCGATAAAGTTTAATTTATAAATTAGGAACAGTAAGGGATGAACAATAATTAATACGAAAATAGAACAACTATAACAATATACAGTAATACAATTGTTGTGAATGTGGTCTCTCTCTAAATGTTTTCTGAATTATTTATTTCTGGACTTTTCCATTTAATATTTTAAAATGATGGATGACCATGCATAACTGAAGCTGCTGAAAGCATGGCTGAGGAAAGAGGTGGGGACTACTATAATTATTTCAGTCTACAATTTTTGCCTAACAATTAAAAATGATTTAAAGAAAATATTGCTGAGAGGAACATTTTACAGAGACAACAACCTCTAAAGTACTTAGAATATTTTAGCTACCACAACCCTGGACTCTTTCATGAATCCTGATTTTAATATCACATTCACTGACTTTTTCATTCGACAAATATTCTCTATGAGGGACCAGGCCCTTAGCTAGAAACCAAAGACTCAAGAACGCACAGGGCATATGCTCTCAGGGAGCTCAAGTCTAAACATGTGGAGAATGAAAAATAAGCAGGAGGGTATAACACAGAGTGGTGAGAACCACCACTAGGGTGAATGCAGGATGTGAGAGAGAAACATCATTCGGTTGCCTTCCTTACATGCCTGACCATGGATTGAATCCACAACCTAGGTATGTGCCCTAACTAGGGATTGAATCTGCAATCTTTTAATGTATGACATAACACTTGAACCAATAAAACCATTTGGCCAGGGCTCTCTGACCACTTTCAGGATTAAAAAAAAAAAACCCTGCTTTGAGTTCTTAGCACTTCTTGAATTGGTGGCTTCAATTTTTGCAACATTCTTGGCATTATCTCTCCAAATATTTCTTCTTTTTATTTTTTATTATATTCTATTGATTATGCTATTACAGTTGTCCTGATTTTCCCCTTTTGTCCCCCTTCCGCCCAGGACCCTCCATTTCTTCAAGTAATCCCCCCACCCCCTCAGGCAATTACCACCACCATTGTTCAGGTTCATGGGTCATGCATATAAGTTCTTTGTCTACTCCATTTTCTATGCTGCCTTTATACCCCCATGGCTATTCTGTAGCTACTTGTTTGTATTTCCAAATCCCCTCACCTTTTCACAAATTCCTCCATATCCCTCACCATCTGGAACCATCAAAATGCTCCCTGTATTCATGATTCTGCCTCTGTTCTCCTTGTTTGCTTAGTTTGGTTTTTAGATTCAATTGTTGATAGATTTGTATTCATTGCCATTTTACTGTTCATAGTTTTTATCTTCTTTTTCTTTCTTTATTTTCTTTTGAGATTTTATTTATTAATTTTACAGAGAGGGGAAGGGACAGAGGCAGAGAGGGAGAGAAACATCAATGTATGGTTGCCTTTCACTTGCTTCCAGCTACGGATCTGGCTGGAGACCTGGCTTGCAACCTGATTATGTTGCCCTGGCTGGGAATTGAACCAGTGACGTTTGGGTTCGCAGGCCGGTGCCTTATCCATTGCACCACCAGCCAGGGCACTATTGCCATTTTATTTATTTTTTGTTGGTTCTTAGTCATTTGGTGTTGTTAGCTGCCATGTCTGGTAATTTTTGGTTGAATGTTAGACACTGTGTGTAATAATCATAGAAATAAGGTCATTCTCTGGGTAATACTAATATTCTCCAGAGAATTTTCCTTGTGTTTGGATAGGGTAGAGCACCATAATCCAGGCTGATTTAAATGGGGGTTTCAGCACAGGTGACAAAGCAAAAGTAGACAAGACTACATCAAATTCTAAAACTTTTGTTTACCAATGGACATGATCAACAGAGTGTAAAGGCAACTTATGGAATAGGAGAAAAAACTTACAAATCATAAATCTGGTAAAGGGTTAATATCCAGAATATATAAATGATTCCTATAACTCAACAAGAAAAATATCAAATAATCGAATTTTAAAATGTGCAAAGCATTTGAGTAAACATTTCTCCAATGATAATATACAATCAACTAGCATATAAAAACATTCTTAATATCACTAATCATAAGAGAAAGGTATCTACCAAAACTGAACACAGAAGAAACAGAAAGCCTGAATAGGCCAATAACAACTAGTGAAGTTAAAGAAGTAACCCAAAATCTCCCAAAGCACAAAAGCCCTGGACCAGATGGCTACACAGGTGAATTTTACCAAACATTTAAAGAAGACCTAACTCCTATCCTCCTCAAACTATACCAAAAAATTCAGGAAGAGGGAAGACTCCCAAACTCTTTCTATGAGGCCAATATTATCCTAATTCCAAAACCAGGGCAAGACACAACTAAGAAAAAAAGCTAAGGTCAATATCTCTGATGAACATAGATGCTAAAATTCTCAACAAAATATTGGCCAATCGGATTCAGCAGTATATTACAAAGATCATACACCATGATCAAGTGGGCTTCATCCCAGGGATGCAAGGATGGTACAACATTCGTAAATCAATAAATGTAATACACCACATCAACAAATTGAAAGATAAAACCATATGATCATATCAATAGATGCTGAAAAAGCAATTGATAAAGTACAGCAACCATTTATGATAAAAACCTTCAGCAAAATGGGAATAGAGGGAGCATACCTCAACATCATAAAGGCCATCTATGAGAAACCTGAAGCCAACGTCATACTTAACGGACAAAAACTGAAAGCTTTCCCCCTAAGATCAGGAACGAGACAAGGCTGTCCACTTTCTCCACTTCTATTCAACATTGTCTTGGAAGTTCTAGCTATAGCCATCAGAGAAGAAAAAGGAATCAAAGGTATCCAAATTGGAAAGGAGGAAGTCAAACTGTCATTATTTGCAGATGATATGATAGTGTATATATAAAACCCAATGGGCTCCACCAAAAACTTACTCAACCTAATAAGCAAATTTAGCAAGGTAGCTGGGTATAAAGTCCAGAAATCAAAAGCATTTTTGTATACCAATAATGAAACAATGGAAATAGAAGCAAAAAAAAAAAAAAAAAAAAAAAAAAAAAAAAAAAAAAAAAAAAAAAAAAAAAAAAAAAAAAATTCCATTTACCATAGCAACAAGAAAAATAAAGTACCTAGGAATAAACTTAATGAAGGAGGTAAAAGACTTGTACTCAGAAAACTACAGAACAATGAAGAAAGAGATCAAGGAAGATACAAATAAATGGAGGCATATACTATGTTCATGGATGGGAAGAATTAACATCATTAAAATGTCCATACTACCCAAAGCAATCTACAGATTCAATGCAATCCCAATTAAAATACCAATGACAGACTTCACAGAAATAGAAAAAACACTTCAAAAATTTATATGGAGCCAAAAACGCCCACAAATAGCCACTGCAATCTTGAGAAAGAAGAACAAGGTAGGAGGAATCACAATACCAGACTTCAAACAATACTACAAGGCTACTGTCATCAAAACAGTCTGGTACTGGCATAAGAATAGACATATAGATCAATGGAACAGAATAGAGAGCCCAGAAATAAACCCAGGACTCTATGGTCAACTCATATTTGACAAAGGGGGAAGGAACATCAAATGGAGTCAAAACAGTCTCTTCAACAAATGGTGTTGGGAGAACTGGACAGCAACATGCAAAAAGATAAAACTAGACCATCAACTTACACCATACACCAGAATAAACTCAAAATGGATAAAGGATTTAAACATAAGCAGTGCCACCATAAAGGTCCTGGAGAAAAATATAGGCAGTAAACTTTTGGATATCCTATGCAGAAATATGTTTACTGATACTTCACCAAGGGCAAAGGAAATAAAAGAACAAATCAACAAATGGGACTATATCAAATTGAAAAGTTTCTGTTCAGCCAAAGAAAATATCAACAAAATTCAAAGGGAACCAACTGTATGGGAAAACATAATTGCCAATGATACCTCAGACAAGGGTCTGATCTCCAAAATATATAAAGAACTAAAGCGACTCAACACCAGGGAGACAGACAGCCCAATTAAAAAATGGGCATAGGACCTGAACAAACAACTCATTGAGGAAGATATACAAAGGGCCCAGAGGCATATGAAAGAATGCTCAACATCACTAGTCATCAGAGAGATGCAAATTAAAACCGCAATAAGATACCACCTCACACCTGTCAGAAAGACAATCATCAACAAATCAACAAACAACAAGTGTTGTCAAGGATGTAGGGCAAAGGGAACCCTGGTGCACTGTTGGTGGGAATGCAGGCTGGTACAGCCACTATGAAAAAACAGTATGGAGTTTCCTTAAAAAAGTAAAAATGGAACTGCCTTTTGATCTAGCAATTCCACTACTTGGACTATACCCAAAGAATCCTGAAATACCAATTCATAAGAACCTATGCACACCTATGTTCATAGCAGCACTATTTACAATAGCCAAGTGCTGGAAACAGCCTAAGTGTCCATCAGTGGATGATTGGATCAAAAAACTTAGGTACATTTACACAATGGAATTCTATATAGCAGAAAGAAAGAAGGAACTTGTACCCTTTGCAACAACATGGATGGAACTGGAGAGTATTATGCTTAGTGAAATAAGCCAGTCAGTGAAGGACAAATACCATATGATCTCACCCATTACAGGACAATAATGAACAAAACTAACAACAAGCAAAACAGAACCAAATATACGAATACAGTGAATAGGCTTTCAGTGGTCAGGGGGGAAGGAGGTTGGAGGGATGGGGGAGGCAGAGGCAAGGAAGGGGAGCAGTTTAGACAAGAACCTAGTATAAAGGAACCATGGACATGGACAACAGGTGGGATTGACTTTGGGGGGAATGGGTGGGTGGGAAGGGGGACAGAGGGGAGCAAAAAGAGGATGGATGTAATACAACAATAAAATTTAAAAAAAAAGACAGATAAAGGTAAATCAATACTACATTCAGATACTACCTGCTACCCACTAAGTGGGCTAATATATACAATACATATCTATATAAAATATTAAAAAGAAAATAAGTATTGGTGAGGATATGGAGAAGTTGGAACTCTTGTGCATTGTTGGTGGATTATAAAATGATGCAATCGCTTCAGAAAACAGTATGCCAGTTTCTCAAAAACTTTAAAATAAAACTGCCATATGATCTACTAATCCCACTTCTGGGTATATATCAAAAAAATTTTGAAGGTAGCGTCTTCAAGAGATATTTGCACACCCATGTTCATAGCACTATTCACAATAGTCAAGAGGTGGACACAAACCAATTGTACATCAATTAGTGAATGGGTAATCAAAATGTGATATATACACACAATGGAATACTATGCAGCCTTAAAAGGGAAGGAAACCATGTCACATACTACAACACAGATGAACCTTTAGGATGTTACACCAAGTGAAATAAGCCTGTCACAAAAGAATAAATACTATATGATTCCACTTATATAAAGTATTTAAACTAGTCAAATTAATAGATATAGAAAATCCGTTGTTAGACACTGAGATATATAGAATGGTGGTTACCAATTCTGAGGAGAGAAGGCAAAGGGGAGCTGTATTTAATGAATACAGTGTTTCAGTTCTGTAAGAGAAAAAGGTTCTGGAGATCTCTTTTATAAAAATGTAAATACACTCAACACTACTGAACTGTACACTTAAAAATGGTTAAAATGATAACTTTTCTACCACAATAAAAATAATTTTTAAAACAATTCTATGGTGTTCCAATGTTTACAATGTTTTTAGATAAATAATAATAATGATGATAACATCCATGACAATGTCAATAGGAATTAAAACCTCCATTTATTGAGTACCTGAAAACAAACAAAACTATGTTTCAGTCTTTATAAGTTTTGGTCTACTTCTTACTTATCTTTATTCTTTGGATACAGTCATTTGAGGGTCCCACCAAAGAGCTGGGGTATAGAGGCCCTTCATCTTTGGTGGCCCTGGAGCTCCAGTTTTTATTCTTTGGCCCTGTGAGACTGCCAGGTTTGCTCAGATTCTCAGGCCACCATCTGTCAGTTATGAATCAGCAAATGCCCCAAAGGGAAAAGTGACACTATGTCAGGCTTATTTCTCTGAGCTTCTCCTCTCTCTAAGATCTTAATCCCTCAAATCTTTTCCGCCTTGATGCCTTCAGATATTTAAAATATTTCATTCAAATAAGTAAATAAATAAATATATTTCATACAGCTTTTCTAATTATTCTCAAGATGGAAGACAGTAATGCTAGTCTGCTATATATAGAAGCAGAAATCCTTGAGAAATTTTAGACGATTGAATAGAGAGAACTTCTCAGTGGTGGTTTAGATTACAGGTTAGTGTGAAATCAAATGCATGGGATTTGGGCTGAAAGACCTTAGTTTAAGTCCAGACTTTACCATATAACCTGTGAGATGTTAGGTAAGCCTCAACTTCTGGGAAGCTTGGAGATACATTTCCAGTAGGTGGACAGCATGTACATACTACATTTCTATTCATCTTTCATCTTTGGTAACAGTTTAATATATGTTTTTTTGAAACATCATGTTTCCTTGTTATCTTAAATTCTTTCTGGCAGTATTTTAATTGATTAATTCATTATTCATGAAAATAAAAATGTTTACTCCCTAAGCCTGTTTTCTCACCAGTTAAATTCAAATAATGATTCCTTATTTAGTTTATAAGATTATATGCATGAGATAATGCATATAAAAGTGCTTTGTAAAGCAATATACCAGCATAATTAATTTATTTGAACCTGGGAGTCATGTTCAATACCTTTCTTCTGTGTTCCCCATATTCTGTCAATTAACATGTCTTGCCAATTTAACTCCCTACATTTCTGTCACATCTGTTTACCTCTATCTTCACCAAAACTCCTCTCACCAGGCCACCATCATCTCTCACTTGAACCATTATAGAAGTCTCTTATTGGGCCTCTCTCACTTTTTTCCCCACTAAATAATTTTCCCTATTTTATTCAGCATGCTATTTTTAAAATGCAAATCTGATTGTGTTATGCTCTTGCTTAAAATACCATTCAAGAGCTTTCCAGTGCTCTGAGGGGAAAAAAATCAAAATAGTTAATTTGACAGTGAAAAATTTAGCCCTTGCCAATCAAAATAGTTAATTTGACTCTGAAAGATTTAGCATTTGCCTAACCTTTCCCCATCACAGTCTGTGCTCCAGTTTCATGGCCTTCATTTTAGTGGCTCTCTGCCTTAGGGCATTTGAACATGCTGTTCTCTCTCCTCCCACCCCACCCCACTCCTTGCCCCATTACCTAACTAACTCCTGTTTATCCTTCCAGTTTCTCAGCCTTTCCTTACATCCACACCTAGGTCCTAGAACTTGAAACCTCTCTTTTATAACAAGTAAACAAATAAATGGTGTGAGTACTTCATTCTGTCTGTTTCCCCTGCTAAACTATAAGCTCCTTAGTGACAGGGACACATCTATTTAATTTATCACTGTATTACCAGTGCCTAATACAATTCCTGGTGCACAATAGTGTCTTTAATGAATAAATAAATCCTTCTTGGGTCACATCAGTTGACTTTCTCTGCCAGAGGCTAGGGAGTTAAAAGGTGTGGGTACAGGAGGAAGCAGGACAGACTCTTTTGGTCACTCCTCCCTCTATTCTCATATTTTGCACTCATCTTCCCCAACTCAGCCAAAACACAGTAGTATCTGTCTCATCATCATAGGCTCCCCACAAGGTGCCCATAGTGACACACTGCTAGATCACAGGTTTTGTGAAGCTCCATGAGAACTGCATCAGGAAACAGGACATTCTCTTTGCTGGTAACAGAAGAACAAACCTCCAAAAGCCATGAACTCCCCATGTCCTCCCTTGGGGAGCTCACAATGATAAAAAAAGTTTCTTCCCGTCAGTCTTTTCCTTCCTTTCCAAGCTTTTATTTTTGTTTTTGTTTCTAACATATAATATATGCTTGTAATACAAAGGTACAAAAGGGTATACAGAAAAAAAGAAGAGGAAGAAGAAGAAGAAGAAGGAGAAGAAGGAGAAGAAGAAGAAGAAGAAGAAGAAGAAGAAGAAGAAGAATCATTCTTGGACCCCAGGCACTGAATTTTCCTATCCAGAAGCAACAACTTTCCAGGAATATTGTATATAAATACAAGTAAATTCATATACTTGTATTTACACACACACACACACACACACACACACACACCCTGTATCCCTGTATACAAAGGTAGCTTTCTCTTCACACCGTTTTTTTAGCTTGCTTATCCCATTTTGACAACATAACTTGGAGATCGTTCCATATCAGTTTATATAGAACTACTTCATTTTTTCATACTTGTGTTTTTTTAATGCATGTGTCACAATTTACTTGTCTAGTACCTTATTTATGGACATTTACGCAGCTTCTGATGTTATGCTATTGTAACTACCAGCACAATGGGTATACTTGAGTATATATTTCATTTTATACATGTTTGGTTATTTGCATAATAGAATATCTATAAGTGATTCAGATTTATAGATGTTTAAAGTTTTGCTAGATATTACTTGGATATTATTTGATAATAATTAGCACATACTTAGTGAAATATTTAGTCTATGTACTTTTTTCAATGACAGTAATATCATATTATATCTTAATATCTAGCAAGCCTGGTCATACTACATTCCTCTTTTAGAAATTTCCTATTGAACCAAAGACTCATCTTCTCCAGTGTCAGAGAAAAACTTGTTGGCATTTTTATTGAGAATGCATTAAACTTAAGAAAAGTTTACTAAATTATCTTCTTTTATAATCATTTTACTAGATTCATATTTTCCAGGTAAACATCATATCATGATCAAATAATGAAAAGTTTACCTCTTAATTTCTCATGAAGAATCTTTGGGGAAGGGGGAGTGAGAAGGCAGCGGCTTCATTTATTTATATAAAAAGATTCTTCAAATAAGTAATTGTTGAAAAATTAAAAGTATAAAAGGGCCAACAGCAGAAAAATCACCTCCTGATCCCATCTTCTAGCTCCTCTCCCCACAGGCAACCAATGTTCTTTGTCACGTCATTTATATCTTTCTACAGATACCCCACATACAGGCAGGCCAGTACAGCTGCCCTGAATGCGCTTTTGTGACAGTCTCAGAAGCCCAGTCAAAAGCTGACCTTTACCCTGGCTGGTGTGGCTTGGTGTATTGAGCACCCATCTGCAAACCAGAAGGTCTCCAGTTCAATTCCCACCAGGGCGCCTGCCTGGGTTGTAGGTTAAGTCCTTGGTGGGGGATGTGCTAGAGGCAGCTGACCCATGTTTATCTCTCACACATTGAAATGCTTCTCTCTCTCTTTTTCCCTCCTTTCTTCTCTTTCTAAAAAATAAATAAATAAAATCTTTAAAAATAAAAAAGCTGGTCTTTAGGAGGTCAAAGACAGCCAAACTAGAGATCCTCTTATCTCCTTGGTGACTAGACAAGTAGAAATAGAAAAGACATAGGCTCTGGGTCCCAAGACCTAAGACTGCCTAGAGCAGCAGGCTTGGAAGAGCTTGCATTCTGGCTTCTGTTCTTAGTACATTTATTTTTCACCAACAAATTCTACCTCCTTATCTCTCTCTCACAGATGAGTCCCAGATGTACATGTTCTCTCTTTGTACTATCAAAACAGCCCACAAACATCTAGCCATTTGCAGCCCATGATACGTGTAGTGCCTGAGATTTGGAATTAGGTATTGGCTTCCTAGTTGTGGAGTTATCTCTTCCAGAGACTTACAAGAGTCATCCAGGTAACATCTCAGAGGGTCTCTTGAGGCCACTGAAGCAAGAGGCTTAGAGGTTTCTTCTGGGCTTCTCCAGGCAGCAGATCTTTCCCACTCCACCCCCAAATCCAGCCGGCCAGTCATACCACTGCCTGGGCCTCCTGACACAAGAGATAAAATGAAAAATGGTAACTCCCAACAGCTGGTTCAAGAGATATTAGCAGGGAGGGAGTAGGAGAGAAGAAATTTGGCAGGGAGCTCACAAGAGAAGTGAAAGGAAACTCCACTATTTGTAAATTCTTACCCTAACAAAACTACCTCCATCGTTCTCTGTCTGGGAGACAGATTCAGAGAGAGAGCCCTGAGCAACAGTTCAAGACAGGCATCTCCTGTGGGCAACTGGATAAGAGCAGCCTAAAGCCATGGGACAGGGTGAGCCAAGCCAGCTCTCCATGGGGCTCGCTGGACTGTCAGCAGCCCTTCAATCATTATGTGTTTTCATTAAAGGAAGCAGGATGGTGGTAAAGGTGATGTTACTATGGCAAGGAATGGTAGTGGGGTAGTGGGTGCTGGTAGTGGTTGCTATGGCGGTGGGGCCCCTGAGTGGCAACAGGGCAGGTTTGGGTGGTAAGTTAATGGTCATAGTTGTGGTGATGGTGTAAGATGATGATGGCAGTTAACATGGATTTATATTCTTGTACTAGGATCATCATAGCATGAATGTTCTCACTGGTTTGTGATACTTACAGAAGATCACCCTGGGAATGAAGGTGTAATAGCTTCAAGGCTAAATGGAAAAAAAGGGAAAGTAGGGAGTCAGGGAATCCAACTAAAAAGGGCAAAGGCAGAGATAAAGCAAGAAAACAGGCAGACTCAGAGTATGCAGAAACTTCAGGGGCCTCTGCACAGGTTGGTTAGCACACTGGCAAGCATCATAAATGAGAATTGTCCGTTAGACAGTCTTAATACTCTCAGCCCCCTTCTTGTAGAGTTTTTCTGGGCTGCATGATGCCATGGATTTGTTGAGCCTTTAGGGGAAATAGCAAAGTATGATCTTAGGTGGGTTGGTTATACTTTCTGGGCCTCACTCTTGTCATTTATAAAACAGGAGAATTGGACTTGGTGGTTTCAAAATCAGCCCTAAAAATTATCTGATTTTAGTCCTGGCTGGTGGCACAATGGGTAAGGCACTGGCCTGTGAACCCAAAGGTTGCTGGTTCAATTCATAGCCAGGGCACATAATCAGGTTATAAGCCAGGTCTCCAGCCAGGTCCATAGCTGGATACAGGTGAAAGGCAACCATACATTGATGTCTCTCTCCTTCTCTGCCTCTCTCTCTTCCTCTCTCTCTAAAAAAATAAATAACTAACTAAATAAATAATCTTTAAAAAATTACCTGATTTTGTTCTAAGAAAAAATGAGTAGATTTGTCTTGACCAGTGCTTTCTCTGCTCTCCTGTGCTCAATTGTACCTGGGGAGTCTTGTAGGACACACAGCAGCCTCTCTCTCAGTTTAGGAGGGCCGTTCTGAGTATAGGGCTGGCTCTTAAAGGCACGAGAGGACAATAAGAAAAAATAATGAGTAGGGGTGAGCAAGATTCTGGATTTTATTCATTGCTTTAAGATTAGGACCAAAGCCCTAGCTGGTGGCATAGTGGATAAGGTGCCGGCCTGCGAACCCAAAGGTTGCTGGTTCGATTCCCAGCCAGGGCACCTAATCAGGTTGCAAGCCAGGTCTCCAGCCAGCTCTGTAGCTGGAGGCAGGTGAAAGGCAACCATACATTGATGTTTCTCTCCCTCTCTGCCTCTCTTCCTTCCCCTCTCTCTAAAAATAATAAATAAAATCTTAAAAAAAAAAAAAAAAAAGATTAGGACCAGAACAGGAGGTCAACAATAAGAAAAAGCACTGCTTTTATTATTAATAATAATAACAATTTCATTTTAATAGGACTTGTGTGTCTGACCTTGTGTTATGTATTACAGTAGTTCTCCCTTATCCATGTTTTCACTTTTCATGGTTTCAGTTACCCATAGTCAACCATGATCTGAAAATATTAAATGAAACATTGCAGCAGTAAATAACTCATAAGTTTTAAGTTGCAGGCTGCTATGGTTAGCATAATGAAGTCTCATGCCATGTACTTCTAAGGATGTGAATCATCCCTTTGCCTAGTGTATTTACGATGTGTATGCTACCTACCCTGTGGTCACTTAGTAATCCTCTCTGTTATCAGATAGGCCTTGGAGGTATCACAGTTCTTGCATTCAAGTAACCCTTATCTTATGTAATAATGACTCCAGAACCATTCACATAACTTTTATTATGGTATGTTGTTATAATTGTTCTATTTTATTAATAGTAATTGCTGTTAATTTCTAGCTGTGCCAAATTAATAACTTAAACTTTATCATAAGTATGTACATGAAAAAAGTAGTATATAGCAGTGATTTTCAATCCTTTTCATCTCTGGGGCATGTAAGCTCATTATGTAAACTAAAATTCTTCAGCACACCAAAAAATATGTTTGTTTGTTTTTTGCTGACCTAACAAAAAATAGGTATAATTTTTACTCATTAATGCTGGATAGCTATTGTTGTGTTGGCTGTTGCTATTTTTTTATTTGACAATCTAAGAGAAAAAGAGGTCAATGCTCCTGACTCAATAGCTAGGTATTGCATGTTTTAAAAATTCTTGTGACACATTGGTTGAAAACCACTAGTGCGCGTAGTATAGGATTTTGTTCTATTTGCAGTTCCAGGCATCCACAGGGATCTTGGTATGTTTCCCCAGAGAAGGGGAAGAGGGGAACTACTGTATATACATTACTTCATTTCATCTCCACAGCCCTTCAAGGAGGAGTGAGTGATCATTCTAAGGAAGAGAAAACTGAGGGTCAGAGTAATTAAGTTACTTGCCTTAGGTGGCACAGCTAGTAAGTAAGTGGAGCCAAGGATTTTGAACACTGGTCTCTTTGACTCCACGGTCTCTGCTTTTACTTACTTGTCACATTAACCTTGGTCTCCATGTTTTCTCTTTTCTACTTAGCTCTGGGGATCAAGAGCTGTGACTTCCAGGCAGCAAAAAACAATGAGGAGCACCATACCAAAGACATCAGCTCCAGGCGCCTTGTTGTGAGGAGAGGACAGCCCTTCACCATCACACTGCATTTCCGAGCCCCAGTCCGTGCGTTTCTGCCTGCCCTGAAGAAGGTGGCCCTCATTGCACAAACTGGTAAGGAGGACAGGCCTAGAGCAGTTTGGCACCAGGAATGGGGAGTTCTTTCTCATCCCTCCTTCAGGAAACTAAGTGGCAAATGGCCTACATGGTACCTGGGCTTCAAAAAGTTTTGCCACGATAGATTGATGTCTCTCTCCCTCTCTGCCTCTCTCCCTTCCCCTCTTTCTAAAAATAATGAAATAAAATCTTAAAAAAAAAAAAAAAGTTTTGCCCACTCAGCTGTTGTGAAGAGAAGAAAATGTGCATAAGTATTATTTATTGTTTTTTCAGAAGTTGCTCGGCAGCATTATTACTAGGGGGTTTCTTTTGCTTGTAAATATAATTATCAGTCTTGTAGGAAAGCCTGAATAAGATCTAATCCAGGCTTAATATCATATTTAATTGTCACTATTTATTGAATCTCTACTACATGTCAGATATCAGGCCAAGGTCTTTACATGCAGGTTCTCATGAAGGCCTCACATTGACCCTACAAAGTAGGTATTATTACTATGCCCATTTTAGAAACATGAAATGGCTGGTGTAGGTCCATGGACACTGAGAACCTGTCCGCTCCCGTCACCCTCTATTGACTCCCATTCATGGATGGGCCCCTTACTCTTCTCCAGAACCAGTTTTTACCTACTCCAACTTTGTGATATTTGACTTCGTAACTCAGCTATGATCAAGAGGTCCAAATAACCCATATATCTGTGTGTGATTGCAGGAGAGCAGCCTTCCAAGGCCAACAGGACCCAAGCCACATTCCGGATTTCTAGCCTGGGGGACCGGAAGAGGTGGAGTGCCGCGGTGGAGGATCAAGATGCCCAGTCTTGGACCATCTCTGTGACCACGCCCTCAGACGCTGTCATTGGCCACTACTCACTCCTGCTGCAGGTCTTGCGCAGGAAGCCACGCCTCCTGGGCCAGTTCACCCTGCTCTTTAACCCCTGGGTTCAAGGTGAGTTTGGACTTGGGTCAGCCTGGGCTGCCCAGGATACTCACGGCCCAGGATCTGGGTGCAGCCTGACAGCTTCCTCTGAAGGCATCACAAACCCTGGCTCTTACCCTGTCCGCTCCCCCGAGGAATAGCCTCTCCAGCCACCCCACAGAAACAGCCTGGGGCTTCCCACGGAAAGCGAAGGCTAATCTCACCGCCAAACCCTGGTGTTGGCTCAGATTATTTGGTCATAGGAGTTAAGTGTCAGAGATGACCCCGGGAGAGCTACCTTTATTGTGACAGTACAGGAGGCAAGAACTAGAAAGTGCTTCAGGAATAGTGTTTCCTCCCCAGACTCCCATAGACTATCGCCAGGTGAATCCAGGTTTTATGGGACCTGAAGTTTATATAATTTGGGGAACCCTCTTAAAGAAAGAGAATACAAAATTTTGAATTGCTAAGGCCCCTCTCAAGGCTTGGAGGGGGTGTCTCATGAGGGGCCCCAAAGCTCCCGTTTCACTAGCTTCACAGTAAATATGTCCAGCTTCTCTCCACATGTTTGTTCTGTTCTTACTATTGAAGACTGGAGCCACAGGTTGCACAGCAGGTCTCCTGTAGCTCAGTAGGGAACTTCATAAAACAGGGGCTGCAGCCAAGCAGAGAAGAGGTGGACAGTGCCGCCTGTGCTCTGAGAATGTACTTCCCAGAGCCCTGCAGCACCCGGGCCAAACCCTTCAATTTGAAGTGACTTTCCAAGAAGTGATGTCCAGCTGACTTCACAGAAAGGACCCAGGATAGAGGGGCAGGAGTCGAGGACCGCTTGGGCATATGGCTCTGATGTTAGTCCCCAGATTTTTCAGGGCTTTCTGAGTTCTAATATCCTATCTTTCTGTTGCTTTGAGCACCCTCATCCCAGATGGATGCCTGGGGGGATGGTTTGAACATTTTTTTCTCCTTCTAATTCCCAGGAGGGAATCTAACCATTCCTGCCTCCACTGCCAGCACCAGGTGTAGAGAGAGACACTTGGCAAGCAGAGTGCCCCACCCCCACCCCACGCCCAGCTTTCTAGAGCGGGCAATAAACTCTCCAAAGCTCCCATCCGCCTCTCCTGCCCAACCCTGGGATGAGGACAGCGGAAGAGGCACCAGCAGGAGACCATGGAGTCCCAGACCCACTTGGACACCCATAGAGTGGAAAGCCAATGCTTTCCACTTCTCCAGCCACACTGCTCCTTCTGACCCTGTCTTGGCAAATGCTGTTCTGTCCTTCCTCTCACTCCTGTCAACCTATGTTGTATTTGGTTTTTCTGAAAAACTATCTTTTTAAAATTGAATTTATGAGGTGTAACAGGCCCACTGGGAAGTTCCCTAGGCTGTTGCCATATTCTCTTGTGTTGGTAGCCCTCTGGCTGCATGTGTCTTCTGGGGACCAGTAGGCTTTTTCAGGTTGGGTTGTTCCTGTCTGCCTAGCTGACCACAAAGGCAGCCTTGGCTGATGCAAAAACTCTGACCCCTTTCCCCAATCTCCACCAGAGAAGAAAGAGGCTGGGTCCCAGTGGGAGCAATGAAAAGAAGTTCACCTTCAGTCCTCCCAAGAGCCAGAGATGAAGGCGAGACTTGTAGCTGGAACTGACCTGGGCAGGGAGGGCATAGGCCAGGGTGTGAGGAGAAGGTCTAGCACCCACAGGCCCTCATCCCTGCCTGCTTCTCACCAGAGGATGCTGTGTTCCTGGAGAATGAGGCTCAACGCTGGGAGTATTTGTTGAACCAGAATGGCCTCATTTACCTGGGGACAGCTGACTGCATCCAGGAAGAGCCCTGGGACTTTGGCCAGGTATGGGGTCCTCCAGGGAAGGTGAGGGGATAGTAATTGCTCCATAGTCTTCTGTGTTTAGGCCACACAAAGCTGATAGGTCCAAAAGCCCCTGGGTATAAGACAATGTGTTTAGGAAATTTCTGCCACGTGGTACCTCTCATTCCTCAGGGCCATGTCAAACCATCCTCTACAGCCTCCTGAGTTATTTCTTAAAGATCATATAAATTAAACTTCTCTGTTAAATCCCCACTGTCCACAAGATAAAAACCAATGTCTGGCATGACACCTACAACCAGACCACTGCTTTCCTTTCCCCAAGGGCCATTCACACTCCAGTTCCTGGCCAGCCCATGGACATGCACACTGAATGTTTCCTCCACCTGGAATAGCTTCCCTTTTATATCATCTGGGAAGCTCCCATCCATCCTTTAATACCTCCCCCAGCCCCTGAAGGCCAAGTGAACCTCTCTACTGTACTCTCTGCTCTGGATTGGCATCTCTCCTAGAGCCCTGGCCCTGTTGCTGAGCTCTGTGGTCTAAGTGGCTATGTATCCCTGTCCACTCCTAACTGTGGGCTCTTTAAGAGCAGGAGCTGCCTTGGTATCTTCCACACATGGGTCAGTGCTGGCAGGGACAGTAGGAATGGACTAATTGGATAAAGATCAAAATGAAAGGAAAGCACATAGCCCTGGTCTTCAAGAGTTGACACCCTATTGGGATTGATTGCCAGGCACAGGGACCACGGGGCAATGGGAGATAACAAGGCATGCAATAAAGGAGGGAAGCCCGAGACTGGGAGACAGACAAGGAGATGGGGCTCAACGGTGGGATGGAAACCTTTCATCACAGCTCTGTGTGGTCCTTACAGTTCGAAGGGGATGTCTTGGACCTCAGCCTGAACTTGCTGGGTGTGGACAAGCAAGTGGAAAAGTGGGGCAACCCTGTGCATGTGGCCTGCATCTTGGGTGCCATGGTGAGTGAGAGGAGGGAAAGGGGGAGTCCCCTGACAGAGCTTCCCCTCCCTCTCTGTGGCCCTGGATGTCTTCATGGTGTGGGGATAGTTCCTGGAGAAGGGCATGAATGAGGAGGAGAGGACAGCAACATCCATGGGGGAGGCAAGGCAGAGGGAGGTATCATCCTTCAAAACTTAAAAGCAGTGAGGACTAAAACTGGCCTGGATTTCCTCGGAGCACTCCTCTGTCACCTGTCTCCTCCCTGCAGTCCAAACCGGGGACCTAGGTCCCTGGAAGGGAGGGAGGGAGTAGGGTCCATTTTACTCAGTATTTGCGAAAGGTGGTGGAAGGAATGTGTTTTTATTTCTAAATTATTCCAAAGGCTATTCAGATCATGAAGGTAGTTTAGTGTTTTCCCTTTGTTCCGAAAAGTCCTTCACAGGAGTAATGTGTTCCGTATTTCCTTTTGTGCCACTGGACGGTCCTCTGAAAAGCTGGTGAGGGACAGAGCTAGCTTGTAAGAAGGACGTGTAGAGTAAGTGGGCCTCTAGACCCCAGGTGTCAACACCCTCAAAGGAATCAGAACCAGACAAGTGAAGGAGCAGGGAACCCAGCCCCGAGTGAGGGGCCGCTCTCATGACCCTCTTGTGGCTTTCTTTGCCAGTGTGGTCCACAAACTCCCAGCTTCCAGAGGACTTGTTAAAATGGTGCATTCCTGGACTCACACACACACACACACACACACACCCTACCTCCTGCCCAGAGGTTATAACCCAGTGAGCTAAGGTAGAACCTGAAACATTGCAGGTTTAACATGGTCCAGGAAATTCTGATGCAGATGGTCTGTTCACCACCCCTGGAGAACTGCAATGAGTCTCCTCACCCCCCACCGCTACTCCATCCTTTTACCCCCACCTCACCCCCCTCATCCCCACCTCACCCCGAAAGCTGCCTCATCCTGGGACTTGCATAACATCCACATGTTTCTCCAAACAGCTGCATGAGCTCAAGGAGAAGAGGGTCCTGCCTACCATACTGGCCCAGGTTGCCCAAGAAGGAGCCTTGCTGAACAAGCGCCGGGGCAGCGTGCCCATCCTGCGGCAGTGGCTCACAGGCCAGGGGCGACCTGTGCATGATGGTCAGGCCTGGGTGTGGGCTGCTGTTGCTTGCACAGGTACAGAGCTGGCTCGCCTTGGCTACTGTACAGTGTTTGCTTCTCGGGTTGCCCCGTGGTCCCCACATGGGAGGGTCATCTCCAAAAGCAGATATTGCCTCCACTCCGCAGCATTTCCTCACCACCATCACACCCGTAACAGGTTCAGATGCACCATCTGGCCAAGAAACCAGCTACTTGTTGAGGGCAGCTCCTCCTGACCAGATTCTGCTCCTTTTTCCCCTCAGCAAAGTTGGGCCCATCTGACAAACTCTGCTCCCAACTCACTTGCACCCCAAAACTTCCCCTGGCCCTCTCCCAGTAGAGCAAGCCCCCCGCCCCATGCTCAGTCTGCATGTTACTCAGCTTGCTGGGTAACTTGTGCGGACCTCATTTCGTGGCCTTTATAGGTCCTGTGCCTGATGCCTGTGTCCCTCCCCTTTCCATGGTGTCATCTGGCATTTAAGACCGTGTGCCTGCCCAGACAGACACTGAAAACACCAGCTGCACCCCCCCACCCCCACCCCAGGCCTCTCTGGTGTCCTCTGACTACCCCTTCTACGCAGTGCTGCGGTGTCTGGGAATCCCTGCCCGTGTCGTTACCACGTTCGGCTCAGCCCAGGGCACCGCTGGAAGCCTGTTTGTGGATGAGTACTACAACGAAGAGGGGCTGCAGAACGGAGAAGGCCAGAGAGGCAAAATCTGGTGAGGAACCCAAAGGGGATGAAGTCTTAGACTGGAAGGGCTCCAAGCCCGGGTGGCATAAGCCCATGCTGAGTGGCCCACGCCACGAGAGGAGGCTTTCTAGACTCTTGGACACTAATGGTCACTTGTGGCTCACAAGCCCCTTCCTGGGATTGTTGCAGCCACTTTTATGCAGCATCCTCCCTTACCCGAGGCAACAATGGCTACATCTAGAGCCTCTTCAGGACTCCTTTATTTGTTCGTTTATTTGTTTATTTTTACACTTGAATTGTTCCTTTGCTATCTTCAGGATCTTCCAAACTTCTACAGAGTGCTGGATGACCCGACCTACTTTGCCCCAGGGTTATCGCGGATGGCAGATTCTGTACCCAAGTACTCCTAAGGGAGGTGAAGGTAAAGTCTGGGGGTGGGCTCAGGACCACGGTGGGCTGGACAGAGCTGTGTGTACTGAAGGAGTCCCTTGGAGAGCAAACGAGAGCAGCAGGTGGTCCACAGGGGGGTCTGCATCCCCTAAAACAGGAAAAGCAGAACGAATGCTAGGGGCTGGCAGAATCCTGACCCAATGCCAGTGGGCTTAAGGAGACCGAGGTGTTAGCCATCTCAGCCCAAGGCTGTGGGGAGACTAGCCCCACCTCAGAGCAGCAGGTGTGACTGTTGAGCCTCAGTGAAAGGCAGAGGGTCCAAAAGAGCTGGTAGTTGTGCTGGGCCAGGAGCTTGCACTGTGAGACTTCTGAGAGTCTGGATATAGATGGAGAAGATACCAAGATAGGCTTAAGCTTAGAGAAGTAATCTTCAAGCGCCATAAAATATGGTTCCGTGTCCCCAGGAACAGACCAGTCACAGAATCCAGCACCTATAAGTGCTCAATAAAAGTGACCTATTTCTATAATGTCCATAGTAAAGCTGGCTTAGGAACCCCATGTGGACTATGTTTCTCTGAGGCCCTACGTGTCCAGTTCCTGAGAGGGCTCCTGCCATAGGCCGTTATCAAAACTAAATGTTGTGTTTCACCTCTGCATGCCCTCTTAGAAACTCTGCTTTGTGCCCACCTCTGACCCTAAGCCCCGGGGGGTGGGGAGGGGCAGGAATAGGGTCTAGGATGGAAACCGAGGTTATGGAGCTCTGACCCAAGCAGAAGTCTGGGCATGGCTCCTCTTGCTCACTGACCTTTCTCTACCTCAGTCCTGAAGGCCTGTGATCTGGTCCCTGTCAAAGCAGTCAAGGAGGGTACACTGGGCCTAACCCCTGCAGTAGCAGACCTTTTTGCTGCAATAAATGCCTCATGTGTGGTCTGGAAGTGCTGTGAAGATGGGACCCTGGAGCTGACCAACTCCAACACTAAGTATGTTGGCAACAGCATCAGCACCAAAGGTGTGGACAGTGACCGCTGTGAGGACATCACTCAGAACTACAAGTACCCTGAAGGTACTGGGCAGGGCCGGGCGTCAGCCTTCTCAGCCCCTGAAACAGCAAAAGAGGGGAAGGGATGGGCAGACAGATGCAGGTGACAGAAAGCTGTTGTCTTTTTCCCACTGGGTTTCTCAACCTGGTTTGACACTATTGGCACTATTGGCACTTTGGGCCAGGTGACTGCGTTGTAGGGGGTTGTGCATCACAGGACATGTAGCAGGATTCCTGGCCTCTGTCCACCTTTCTACCACCTCCACCACCCCCTGTTGTAACAACCAAAAATGTCTCCAGGCATTTCCAAGTGTCTCCTGGGGGGCACAATTGCCCCCAGTTGAGAACTAGTGCTATAAAACAACGTACTTAATACTAAGTCCAGCTGCCAGAAAATGTTCTTGCTGTCCCCCTCTTGCCCAATCCCTCTCAACCTGCCCCTCCCTCCACATTAGTTCATGACACCACTTTCTACCTGTTTGTTCCACATGTGAAGCTTGCACTCTCATCTCTTCCCCCTTCACCAGCCCACATTTTTGCCTTGTCATCTCCTTCCCCATTGCCTATAAACAATGCATGGCTCCATCTTCTCTTGTCTACAATATTCCAACAGTGTCCTCCTTGGACCCCCTGCCTGCAATCTCTCCATCATTATTCCCTTTCCAAACTTTCAGTTTCCAGAACGAGCTTTCCAAGGCACAAGTATAATTATGTTACATCCCTGCTCCAGAATATCCTTGGGATAAGTTCAAACTCACTCCCTTGGAATGATTCAAGTCTTTTTGAGACTGTCATCAGAGACAATGGGACTTGTCCAAAAGCTCGCTTTCCCAACTGTTTAAGACGCAAATTCATAGCACTTGAAAAAGAACTTGGTCCTTGAGTGACTTGGAAGGGACACTCTGTACCTGTGTGGTGGATGTGCCGAACACAGCCTTTTTTTTTTTTTTTTTTTAATCTAAATATGGCCTTAGAGGTTTGCAAACCTCTTGTGACTTTGGCATTTGAGTGGCAGTGGGTTAATGAGTCTTATTCTTGGATAAGAGGCCTCTTTGTTTATCCCATTCCTCAGGATCTCTTCAAGAAAAAGAGGTGCTGGAGAGAGTCCAGAAAGAGAAACGGAAACATGGGGAAAACAATGGCATCTGTCCTCCCAGTCTTGAGACTGCCGATCCTCTGTACTTGTTCTTGGAGGCACCCAGCTCTCTACTCCTAGGGGGGGATGCCCAGTTCTCTGTGACCCTGATTAACCCCAGTGACCAGGAGAAGACTGTGCAGCTGGCAATTGGAGTGCAGGCGGTGTACTACAATGGCGTCCTTGCTGCTGAGCTCTGGAGGAAGAAGCTGTTTCTTACACTCAGTGACAACCTGGGTAACTCTATGGCCCTGCCAGATGCCCAAACACCTAGCTCCCACCCCAGGCAGATTGCAGCCATAAGGCTTCCCCTGCAGGTCTCAATAGGTGGCTTCTAACTCCTGGTGCACTCTCTCACTCTTATATATATATATATAAGAATATATATATATATTGCAATATATATATATATATATATATATATATATATATATATATAGCATTTCACATAGAAAAAAGCCCCACAATTCTGATTGCAGTAATATAAGTAAACAGACTATAGCAGCAGTGTAAGAAGTGTTTGATAAGATAAACAGACTACAATGGCAGGGAAGCATTGCGGCCTGGCTGTGGCAGACTGCTTCCAAGTAAATCCAATGGCACTGGGTCCTAAAGGATGAGCAGTTCAGGAATGGATAGAAAAGTGAGTCATGGGCATTTCAGGCAGAGGGAACAACATGTGCACAAGTTCTTCCTTTCAGAGATTCTTATTTAATTGGTCTAGGATGGGGTCCAGACATTGTTTGTTTATTTGTTTTAGGTTGAAGTTTCCTGGGCAAGAGCAGTTGTTCTCTAACTTTCTTGTGATCAGAGTTACCTAGGAAAATGTGATGTTCAACCTGCACCCCAGACCAATGAAGTCAGAAATTCCATGATTGGAGCATGATAGAACCAGTGTGGAATAGAGCTTCTCTATGTTATTTCAACAGCCTCCTAGTCCCCACCCTCCCTCCAGTCTCTCCACCCCATTCCCCTTGTAAGGGGCGTGGAAGTGCTGAGGAGGGGAACGGTGTGGGGGGAGTGGTATGAAGCTAATGAGGCCAGATCATGCAGGAGCTTGTGGGTCATGCTAAGCAGTTTGAATTTTGTTCTCTGGGCAGTTGGGAACTGGTGAAAGTTGTTAACCAGGAAGTCACTATGATCAGAAGTTAACTTTTATAGTTTTTTAAATGATTTTATTTATTTTTCAGAGAGAGGGGAAGGGACAGAGGAAGAGAGGGGGAGAAACATTAATGTATGGTTACCTTTCACCTGCCTCCAGCTACAGACCTGGCTGGAGATCTGGCTTGCAACCTGGTTATGTGCCCTGGCTGGGAATTATAGTTTTTTTTTTTATCCTCACCCAATGGCATATTTATTGATTTTAGAAAAGAGGAGAATGGGTGGGGGATGGATATGAAAAAGAAACATTGATTGGTTGTCTCTCATACACACCTGATGAGGGACCAAATTCACAACCTAGGCATGTACCCTGACTAGGTGGGAATCAAACCCGTGACCTTTTGGTTTATGGGACAACACTCCAACCAACTGAGCCACACCAACCAGAGCAGAAATTCATTAAAAAAAAAAAAAGAATTTTTGGAAGAATAGAATTGGAAGGGGTTATATTAAAGTAGTGGTTCTCAACTTGGGCTGCACATTGAATCACCTAGAACGTTGAGAATACTGATACCTGGGCCTCACCATTGAAGTCTGATATAACTGACTTGAGGTATGATCTGACATTGGGATTGTGCATCCAATGTTGGTGGTTTTGTAATAATCAAGAAATGAAAGCCAAACTAAAGTTGCAGCACTTTAATTGAAGGTACATTAAGAAGGTTATAGATTGGACTTGTGAATATCATATGTGTTTGTGGGGAGAGTGATTCCAGTTTGGGTGAGCCTTGGGAACAGAGAAAATGAGAGAGAAAAGGTTTGGAGGAAAAGATGATGAGTTCTGTTTGCAGCATGTCGGGTTTGAAAGCCCAGTAGACAGGCAGTGTGCAGCTGGAAACCTGAACCTGGCACTCAACATTAAGGCCTGGGTTGGAGACCAGATGTAAGAAGCCCAGCAGAAAGGGACAGCCAAGAGTCACGGCATCAGTGAGCTAGAGGGAGTAAGGAGGACTGTGAGAAGAAGAGAAGGCAAGGAGAAAACACAGGTAACACCAACATGTAGGGGCAGTTAGAGAAAGAGCAGAGAATAAGGAAGATGGAGAAATCAAAGAGAGGAGGGGATACTTAGCAAAGGCAACAGAAAGGCTATGAGATGTCAGGCTGAAAAGACTCCATTGACAGAGTGGTCTTACTCAGAAGTGATGGTGAATGCCAGCTTCCTGAGGGTTAAATGGATTGAGAGTTGAGGAGGTGAGAGGAGGTGTGCAGTCTCTTCTGGAAGAATGGATGGATAAAGAAGAGAGGCTGGGTGGTAGTTGGCCAGAGACACTAGGTAGAGAGAGGCTGTTTGTTTGTTTTCCATATAAGATGAGAGGAAGTGAAATCTGCATACATGCTGAAAAAATAATCAGCAGAGAAGAAAAGACTGAAGCCTCAGGAGAGATGTTTTTTTTTTTTAAACTTTTTACTTATTTATTTTTATTATTATTATTTTTAAATTGTTGTTGTATTACATCCATCCCCTTTTTGCTCCCCTCTGTCCCCCTCCCCACCCACCCATTTTTTTTTTAAAGATTTTATTTCATTATTTTTAGAAGGAGGGGAAGGGAGAGAGGCAGAGAGGGAGAGAGACATCAATGTATGGTTGCGTTTCACCTGCCTCCAGCCACAGACCTGACTGGAGACCTGGCTTGCAACCTGGTTATGTGCCCTGGCTGGGGAATCGAACCTGTGACCTTTGGGTTCGCAGGCCGGCACCCCATCCACTGTGCTACCAGCCAGGACCCATTTTTTTTTTAAATCCTTTTCTTAGAATTGAATTTCTTGGGGTAACATTGGTTAATAAAATTATATAGGTTTCTGGTGTATAATTCTATAATACATCACCTATATGTTGTATTGTGTGCTCATCACCCAAGCTAAGTAGGAGAAAAGGGTTTAAATTGATGGTGAGACCTTTGGGGGAACTGTGAGCCAGCTAGAATAATTACAGCTCACATTTAATGAGCACTATTTGTGGCAAATATGATGCTAGGTGTTCTCTGTGCATTGTCTCATTCACCTTCACAACAACCCTTTGAGACAGGAACCATTTTTACCCTCAGAGGAAGAGATCGAGACACAGTTACACAGCTAGGCACTGATAGGGTCAGGATGGAACACACATTTAAAAAAGCAGAGAACTAGACTTGAGGAGGGGGAACACCTCATCCTCCTGCTGGGGGCAGTGACAACCAGGGTAGAAGTCTATGTCTGTAGATTGGGAATGGGAACATGAGCTTGAGAGGACTCCTCAAGGATAAAGGATGGCTTCCTTTTCTCTGAAAAAGGGAAAGAGAAAGAACAGAGCATGGGAAGGAACTAAGCATAGATTCAGCAACAACTGTGTGGGACAGTGTCTGAGATAAGCACTTTATTTGCAGTACCTCATTTAACACCAACCAGGCAGGTGTTATTAGACAAGGAAACTGAAGCCAAAAGAGCTTGTTTCAGTTCAAAGAGACTCTTCCACAGCCCCACTAAAGTGGTCTGTCAAGTGTGTTGTTAGTGGAGGTGGGGATGGTGGTGAGGATGGCTTCTTGAGTGAGCTCAAGTTTGAAATTGCTGCGAGAAATGAGGCATCCTTCTGGCTTCGATGAGAGAGATCTTGACTTCTCTGCACTGTGCATGTAGCTATTGCTTGTTTCCAGGGCACACACACCATCACTGACTCCTCCTGTCACATGTCTCAGTTAGGAAAATCACCAGCAGCCTGTCCTACTCCTATTTTGAGCGAAGCCCACCCGAGAACAGCTTCCTCAGACTTACTGCCCTGGCTACGCACTCACAGGCCAGCCTCAGCTGCTTCGCTCAGGAAGACATCGCCATTTGTAGACCATGCCTCGCCGTTGAGGTAGGCAACAGTCTTCCCCAAATTACTCTCATTTGCTATTACTCAGGTCCCCATTGCAGGAAGAATCAGAGCCTATCACATTTCAGTGCAGGTGACTCTGCTGCAGGATTACCAGGAAATATTAGGCTGAGAGTTCTTTGTCTTCACAGAGATGGTTTCTTGTATATGCTATTCAGAATTAAATCTTCCTGCTTCTTTAGGTGGTTAAGTAAAGGTTTCTATAGTTGGGCCTCCCCAGTTGCTGTCTCCATACTTCGAGGGATAATAGTAGCCTGTGTTTAGCACTTTATACATAGGCCCATGTATTTTCACCTCCTTTATTTCTTTTATTTCAAAAGCCCTGTGAGGTGGAACTGTTTCCTTTATTTAGATGAGAAAACTGTCCTAGAGAGCAACATATGCAAGATCATAAAAATGGGACATTTTAGAGACTTATGGGTCTTGGTTCAACCATATTTACCCATGTCTACCTTGACTAAAATGAAAGCGATTTGGTCTGTGCTCTCAAAGAGGTTATATTTGGATGAGAAAGACACACGTTTGGTCTTGTGTGTAAGTGCTTTGATCGAGCCACAAAGTCACTATGGGATAAGGGAAATAAAGGGGATTAAGTCCATCTGATTAGTTTGAGGACTACTTCATGGAAGAGGTAGCATTTATACTAGACCTTGAAAAATAGATAAGCTTCCAGTGCAGAGGTGGGGGAAGGCCACAGCAGGCAGAAGGAGTTCAAAGAAAGGGAACCAGAGGGATGTGCTGGGGGTGGGGAAGCACCAGATGTGGCTTGGATGTTGTTTAATCAAGAAAAGAACAAACGAGGTTGGTGAAGTGGGTTAGGGTCAGACCATGAAGGTCCCTAGGTGCCAACTGAAGCTATGTTGCAAAGACAATGGGAAATTTCCAAAATCTCTAAGTGTAGGAGAGGCAACCTCAGAGACAGTCTGTGATGGATCAGGGTGAGAGTGAATACAGGAAGACCAGGGAGAGGGATAAAGAAATCAGCTGCGGTATTTGGGTTAGGATGGCAGAGATAGGGGAGTAACGAGGATACAGGGCAGGTGCACAGGAGGGGAAGGGGTGACTGTGGCTCTGTGTTCTTGGCGTCTGTCCAGGTGTTGTCTCTTCCCACAGGTACCAGAGGCAGCAGAGCAATATCGACCTCTTTCAGCCTCAGTCAGCATCCATAACTCTCTAGATGCTCCCATGAAGGACTGCGTGATTTCCATCCTTGGAAGGGGGCTCATTCACAGAGAAAGGAGCTACAAGTAAGAGACCACAAGCTTCCTATCCTCCTGACATATCTCAATTGGTCAGAAAGGCTGGGACCCAAGATTAGTAACTAACTGTCTTTTCGCTGTGTTCATAGAGACAGTACAAATATGCCCTTAAGTCGAACTAAGAGATTAGGGCCTGTTTCAACTCAGGGGCCATGTGTACAGGGGACAGGAGTGAGGGAGGTTCTGTGCTCCTTAGGCACCCACCTGACCCTGGTTGCTGCCCTGATCATGCAGGAAGAACCTCAATATTGGTGGTGGATGCAGGTGAGAGGGTTAGGGCTGGGTGCTAGAGAATATCACAGGGAGGGTAGGCTGCCTCTCAAAAGCTGTGTTCTACTAATGTCCACCAGAAGATTGAATGTTGTTCATTTAAATGTTCTCTTTTCTTCCTATTCCCTACTTCCATTCCCATTACTCTTCATATGTGTTTGTTAATATGTATAAAATGTCCGCTGTTGCTTCATGAGCCTGTATTTAGAATTTATATGTGATGTTATGTCTAATTCTTTTTCTTACTTTTTACTCAGATCTGTTTTTAACATTTATCCACACATATCAAGTCCATTGTTTCTGCTACCTAATACATAACATAATGCACGTACCCTGCTTCCTACCACTTTACTTCACAGTGGTGGATGCCCAGAGTGCCTCCAACTCTTGCACACCACCAATACTGCTGCAAGGAACATCCACACATGTCCCCTTATGTACTTGTTTGAAACTGGTAGGAGAGGAAAGGATATATATGCCCAAGAAGGGAATTGCTGTGTCATAGGATGGGATCTGGTTTGACCACGTACTATCAGATTTGTTTGCAGCAGTCCATGACAATTTCTATATTCCTACTATTCCTCCACTCTTGGCAATACCCAACTCTCTCTTTTTCCCAGTCACAAAGAAGTGAGATCTGATTATTTTTCTAATATAACCCTTAATGTGTTTATTAGCTTTTCCCATTTCCTCCTTTATAAAATTATTGGATGACTTTTCTTTTGGTGTTCCTGCTTTTTTGGCCTTATTCATTTGAAGGAGTTCCTTATGTAGTCTAGGCATTAGTCCTTTGTTGGTTTTAAATGTTGCGAGTATCTTCTTTCATCATCTCTCCTCTCATTATGTTCACTGCATTCTTCGTTGAATATACAGTATAATTTAGAGTTCTGAGTGCACTGCCCTGAGGTCCCTGACAGTTTGTCTGGTACTGAGTCGCTGCCTCAGTCTCATGAAACTGAGTGACATTCTTGCCATTAAGTTCAGAGAAGGGACTGCCAAGATTTAACCAGATATTTGTGGTCTCCCAGATCAATTGTGGGACAAAGCTCCTCAAAGGATACCTGCACCATTCCCTTAGTCATCATAAGGAGGTCCCCAGGCAGGCCAGGAGGCAGCTAATGGAGCTCCAAATACTGCCTGTTGACACAGTGATATCTTCTCAATATACCTGCCATGACCACTGTATTTCGCAGTGCATGGGTTCTGAAGCTATAGCTTTTCCAAACATATCCCAATACTGTTACCAAGAGTGGAACAGACTGAAGGTCTAGGTGATAAAAGAAACGACAAACGCAGCATGGAAGCCCTTAGAATAGGATTTCTCTTTTCAGCCATGAAATTGCTCACCCTAGAGAGACTCCTGTCTTCTCTCCCTTAAAACCTCCTGTGTCAACAGCAAGGTACTTAGATGTTTTTTTCATCAGGATCCACCTCTTCAAGTAGGGAAGGATCAAAATCACTGGGACCAGCAAAGCAACGAACATGGAAGAGAATTAGCACCTGCCTTTTCCTTTATTTCAGATTAGGTCCTGTGTGGCCTGGAAACACCGTGCGCACCAAATTGTGGTTCACGCCTACAAAGGTGGGGCTCCAGCGGCTCACTGTGGAAATGGATTGCAACATGTTCCAGAACCTAACCAACTACAAAAGTATCACTGTGGTGGCCCCTGAACTTGCAGCTTAAATTACCAGCTCCAACATCACTTGCCCCAACCACCACCTTGTATCTATGATCTAAAACCAAATGTGCCGGGAGGAAAACTTTGCTTATCGGGCATATGAAATGTCCATTCAGGCTGAGCGGAAAAGTGACCAAGAACAGAACTAGATTCCCCAAAATCAATAGAAAAGACATTCACCTCCATCACTCCAGCTTAAGGCAGCCATGAAGGCTAGTTGTCTTAGAATAGAAACTACCGGGGCTTGTGTGATAAAACAAAATTTTTAAAAAGGTACTCAGATAAATACATTCAGATTATTCTGGCTCAGGGTTTTTCATAACTATTTTAGTGTTGATACATTCATTAACCTATAGGTCAGGAAAATAACCTAACATTTCAATCAGTTTTAATATCTAAAAATTAAATTTTTAGGTAATCCTAAGATTACATCAATCAATGCTATCCTTGATCGTTATCCTTCAATTTTCAAAGATAACCGAACAAGTTAAAAAATACAAAACATAGGACCTGAGAATAGAATGATCTTGTAGATTCAGCTATAGGTAAGTTTTTATAAGAGTTCTGTATGCATTAAGTATCCCACAATTAAAGTCTGATGTTAATAACATAAATTTGGTCTGGTAGAAAAATATGAAAATTATAAAGTATATAGAATATAGGTCCTAAGAGAAAGAATAAAAGAACTGGGCTCCTTTTGTACAAAGTTGATATTTTTGTTTACATTATTTTGTTGCTCCAGCACTTTCTTAGTTTTTTTTCTTTATAATATTTGTCAAAAATACAGAATAGCACTTTATAACTCTTAGGAATTTCAACCCCTATTGTGTTTATACCTAAAGAGACCACAGGGACACCGGGAGGGGCAGATGTGATGAATTACACACAACTACACAAGGAAAAGGACTGGCATTTGAGGTTGTAGAGACTTGAAGTACATACATAAGGCCCAAGGCAAGTCACCAGAATCTACGTACATCGCTACAGGTTTACTTTGCTTCCAATATAGTATAATCTTCCAGACTGAGGCAAAAGATATGATTAAGTGGTGATGGTTTTGCAAAAGGATTAACTGAAGAGACTCAAAGTTATATAAACTCCTATATTAAACACTTTTTGACTTATAAAAAGTTTATATTTATATCTGGGGACACATGTAATATATAACAGAAACAATATAGGAATGTATGAAAAAACAAATCTGGTTCCATAAAGTAAACAAACCTAACAAAAGAGCTGAATTACAGAAAATAATTTTATTTATTCTTTTCTTTAAAGATTTTATTTATTTTTACAGGGGAAGGAAGGAAGAAAGAGAGAGGAGAGAAACATCAATGTGTGGTTGCCTTTTGCATGTTCCCAACTGGGGACCAGCCTGTAATCCAGGCATGTGCTCTGGCTGGGAATCAAACTGGTGACCCTTTGGTTCGCAGGCAGGTCCTCAAGTCACTGAGCCACACCAGCCAGAGCAGAAAATAATTTTAGAGGCATGGAGTGACCTGAAATAATATTCGGAAGGATTTAGTAAGAATAATGATACCATGTAACATGCTCAAGTACTAAGAGGGGCCTTGGAGTCATCTTCTTTACATTCCAGTCAAATGTTCTGTTCTAAGTACACTCCTGATCAGAATCAGATTTTCAGACCTATAACTCCAAAGGAAAGCAATGTTCTAGTCTCCACCTGTATTTCTGGTACAAAGAAATTTAGGAAGAACACTCATTTAACCAGTGGCAGGTCAGCATTTTATCAAGACTGTCAACATCATTTACAATGAAAGAGCACACTTTATTGCAAATAGGGAAAAAGGCAACTTTCCCAGGAATCTCTGTGAGGTGATTGATTCAGGAACACAAACTCATGCCATTACATCTGTATCTAGCACAGAAAAATATATCATACTCGTATGTTTTATAAATAATTGATGCTTTGGCTTAACCAACAATGTTTGCTAATAGTGTCTCGTAGCAAGTATAGAAAGAAATTCTTTCACACCAGAAAGCATTCCAGCTCCATTTCAAAGCAGACAGCAAAGCCTGGCTTGGCAATAAGAAATAGAGAGAGGAGAGAGAGGGCAAATGAGGCTGAAAACTCATAATTCCAGTTCATTCTGAGTCAGTTCCTTGATTCTATTCATGCAATGATCAACAGCATTAACAAGTAAAGGGATCCAACTATCTTCTGGCTGTGGGATCACATGACTTGATCTGTAAATGGAATGGAAAAAAAAGAAATGAAATTTATTATACTGTCAAGGAAAAACTTACCCTCAAAAGGAAGCACAGAGGAAACTCTATAGAGAAAAGGCAAGTTTCTTTACAGAAACCCAGCTGCTCCATAACTGAAGCTGAAAGAAAACTCCACACCCATTCCTTGAAATGGGGGTTTGGGGGCTGAGAATAGCTGGACAGGTTTATTTTCAAAAATCTGTTTGGAAAGAAGTCCTCATACTCACTTTGTAATTTCAAGTGCCTTCTTTATGACAGAAACAAGTTTTGCAGACTAGAAAAGAAATAGAAAAGTTTTACTTTTATGGTAAGGGCTCACCTGATTTTTAATTCTTTTCTATTTAGCAAAATCTTTTTTAAAATATATTTTATTAATTATGCTATTACAGTTGTCCCAATTTTCCCCCTTTGCTTGGTCCCCCACCCCCACCCCCCAGTGCATATCTATGGGCCATGCATATAAGTTCTTTGGCTTCTCCATTTCCTATATTATACTTACCATCCCTCTGTCTATTTTGTACCTACCAATTATGCTTCTTAATCACTGTACCTTTTCCCCCATTCTCCCCCTTCCCCCTTCCAACTGATAACCCTCCAAATAATCTCTATATCTATTATTCTGTTCCTATTCTGGTTGTTTGCTTTTATTTTATTTATTTAGTTAAAAGATTTCATTTATTATTTTTAGAGAGAGGGGTAGGGAGAGAGGCAGAGAGCGAGAGAGACATCAATGGTTGCCTTTCACCTGCCTCCAGCTACCGATCTGGCTGGAGACTTGGACTGCAACCTGACCTTGTGCTCTGGCTGGGGAATTGAACCAGTGCCCTTTGGGTTCGCAGGCCAGTACTTATCCACTGTGCCACCAGCCAGGGCTAGTTTGTTTCTTTTAAACTCAATTGTTGATAGTTGTGAGTTTCTTCCCATTTTAATGTTCATAGTTTTGAACTTTTTTCTTCAGTAAGTCCCTTTATCATTTCATACAACAATGGCTTGGTGATGATGAGCTTCTTTAGCTTTACCTTTTCTGGAAAGCACTTCTAAATGACAGCTTTGCTAGGTAAAAGTAATCTAGGCTGTAGGTCCCTTCTTTTCATCAATTTCAATACTTCTTGCCAGCCCCTTCCTTCTCTGCAAAGTTTCTTTTGCGAAATCAGCTGATAGACTTAGGGGAACTTGATAGGTAACTTTTCTCTTGCTGCTTTTAAAATTCTCTCTTTATCTTTAAACTTTGGCATTTAAATAATGATGGTCCTTTTTGGGTCCAACGTGTTTGGGACTCTGTGCTTCCTGGCTTTATGTTTATTTCTTTTGCCAAAACAAGGACGTTTTCTTTCATTACTTTTTCATATAAGTTTCCAATTTCTTGCTCTTCCTCTTGTCCTTCTGGCATCCCTATGATTTGCATGTTGGAACATTTGAAGATGTCCCAGCAGCTTCTTATTCTTTCCTCATTTTTTTGAATTCTTGTTTCTTACTGCTGTTCTGGCTGAATGCTTATTTCTTCCTTATGTTCCAAATTGTTTATTTGAATCCTAACTTCCTCTTCTTCACTACAGGTTCCCTGTAGATGTTTCTTTATTTCACTTAGTATAACCATTTTTTCTTTTACGTTGTTGCCATACTCAATGAGTTTTTTGAGCATCCTGATAACCAAGGTTTTGAACTCTGCATCTGATAGATTGGTTATCTCCATTTTGTTTAATTTTTTTTTCTGGAGTTTTGTTCTATTCTTTCAATTGGGCCATCTTTCTTTGTCTTCTCAATTTGGCAGCTCCCCTGTGTTTGTTTCTGTGTATTAGGTGGAGCTGCCTTGCCTCCTTGTTTTAGTATTGTAGAAGAGTGGGCCTGTAGTGTGGGGCAGAGCCTCAGATGATCACCAGGGTGGTGCAACCTGTTTCATGGCTTTGTGGCTCTGTGTAGGGGGAGGGCTTGGAGAAGGGACAGTGATGCTGCCTAGCTTCTGGAGGTTTACCTGACACCCTATTTCCAGTCACTTCACCCACTCCCTGTATGTGACTGTCACCCTTTCAGCTGTTGCCCCTGTGCTGAATCCCCGAGGGGGTGGGTTTGTGTATGTTCTGAGACCATGTAGGACCTTTAAACAGAGTCTCCTGAAAAATCTGGCAGTTTCTTCTACCTCTCCAACCCCCACTGGTTTTTATACCTAGAAGTTACGGGGATTTATCTTCTGGGCTCTATAGTTTGGTCTGTGGCTGGGATCGCTTACTCCCAAGGTATCCTGATTTTTATTCACCATAGAGGAATGTGGGGCCATGTGTACCACTGCCACCTCTCCGTACCACACCACATCTCCTTACTTCTCAACCTGTCTCCATGTCTCCACCCTTTCTAACCATCTGGGTGAATGTCACTTATTTTAAACCCTTGGTTGTTGGATTTCCTTAGTTAAATTTCATGACAGTTCTGGGTGTTATCTGTTTTAAGGTTTAGTTGTAATTCTCTCTGTGGTTGCGTGAGGAGGTGAATTGTGTCTACCTATGCCTACGTCTTGAGTCGGAGTCTAGCAAAATCTTATTAATATTGTTCCTATAATACTTTTCTATTTTTAATTTTAAAAAGTACCAAAAGGAAGAATGTAACCTGAATTTGTTGGAACTTCTGATAGTTCAGAACATACAGCAGAAAAAACTAACATTTCTCTTTTTAACAATCTATGTAGCCCTAATTGGTATGGCTCAGTTGGTTGGGCTCATCTTACACAGCAAAAGGTTACTGGTTAGATTCCTGGTCAGGGCACAAGTCTGTGTTGCAGGTTTGGTCCCTGGTTAGGGGACCAAACATCATACTGATGTTTCTCTCCCTCTCTTTCTCCCTCTCTTCCCCTTCACTTTATATATATAAAGAATACCAGTAACAAGAAAATATGAGGATGCATGCCACCAATGTTTAATACATATTTTAAAATTTTATTTGGGATCATAAGAAGGCATGTTGCTAAAGATGCTTACTTCTTAGGAAATCAATTTTTTAAAAGTTAATGCCCAAAATGATCGTATTCTCCTTCAAGGTGTTTGTACATTGAGAAGATACATTTGATGAACCTAATTTATTAACTATTATTAGGATTGATACATCTGATTATGGAATATAAGCCATTTGGCAATTTTCTTTTCCTTCCAAAAATATTAGAGATAAGAACTTGAGTTTATAAAAATAATAGAACTCTCTCTAACACAGAACCCAGAGCTTTAAAGAATACAATAAAATCAGATTTTTGTAAGAACTTTATTCTCCATATAATATGCTTATATTAGAACAGAGATTTTTTCTGCAACACTTATTTCTGCCTACAGTAGAAATTAGAAACATGTGACTTCATGTTGAGAAGATCCAAAAGCACTACAGTAGTTAAGACTTTCTTTACAAAGTAGCATTTTCTAAGGTCTTTGGGGTTTTTTAAAGTGATTATCCAAGTAGTTATGGAAGAAAATACTACCAGAGCTCATGACTATTATAATTCAACCAATATTTATCAACCACAAACACATGTATGAACTATGATATTACTACTGTACTTACATCCAAGTGTAACAAATATATTTCCCATAACTTAAAGGAAATACTAGTGATTGGTGAAATTCTACCAATTAGGTCTACCACTATAGGTACTTACATTCATTCGCACAGTGAGATGGCACATAGGTGGATATATACTCAGAGCCAAATCATCCACACTAAGGGCAGAAAGCAAAAATAACCATTAACAAACAAATAAACAAAAATGAGTGAAAGAAACAAAGCACAGTTAGGTAGCTTCAAGTACATAACTAAGGATACAATTAATAAGAAAATGTCATGGGAAAAAAAAAAAAGGAAAAGAAAATGTCACAGAAATGCCTATTAGTTCCTAACTCAACAGATATTTACTAAACATGTACATACCCTATTTCACTAATAAAAGACATGATTAATTCAGTTCAAAGTGTGAAGATTTGGCCCTAGCCACGTAGTTCAGTTGGTTGGAACATCTTCTCATATACCAAAAGGCTACAAGTTTAATTCCTGGATACAGCACATACCTAGGTTGTGAGTTTGATTCCCTGTCAGGGCACATCTGGGAAGCGACCAATCAATGTTTCTCTCACATCGATGTTTCTCTCCCACTCCTTCTCCCTCCCTTCCCCTGTCTCTAAAAATGAATCAATAAAATCTTTTTTTGTTTTTTAAAGCTGTAAGAGACATTTTAGAGATGAGTGGGGAAATTTGAATATTAGATAATATTAATTTGCTCAATGTTAAATTTCTTGGATGTAATAAGATTAAAAAGTATTTAGGGCTGAAATGTCACTGATGCCTACAACGTACTCTCAAATGGTTCAGGGGGAAAAATGGCACATATATATTTCTCTATATATTTATAGAGAAATAAACCAATATAGAAAAAAATTTAAACAATAAATGAATCAAGATGAAGGATGTGTGGGTGCTCACTACAATGCTTTCTCAACTTTTCTGTAGGTTTGAAGATTTTCAAAATAAAAAGCTGTGGAAAAAACTTGTGGGGATAGCACAAGCTGAGATCAGACTGTTACTGTTCAGACAGTTCAAGTGGGGCTCATACTTACCTAGGGCTGATCTCATCAGAAATATCCACAATGTCATCCAGCTGGGCTACCAGGTCCTTCTTTCCATTCTCTGACATTGAGATCCGGATTTTCTTCAGGCAGGCTTTAGCTGCTTTCACCAGTGCAAGGCATGGGATTATGAGCTCTTGATCTTCCTCAGACCAATATGAGTCCTGATTGTTTGGACTCCCCAAAACATCATTCTGTTCAGAGTTGTCCTCCTCAATGGCATTCGAGAGGCCACAGTAAGGGTCACATTCTTCCACAGCCTAAGACGTACCATGATTTATGTGAATGCCAAAAACAAAAAACAAAAAAAAAGACTATTATATTTTCAGCATCATGTCTGAGTTGTCCCAAAATCTTTGCCAGCTACTTCACTAATGGTGACAAAGTTGGATCATTGCATAAATCCGCTCACTCTCCTAGTCCAGCAAAGAAGCAGAGGGGAGTGGTACTAAATCACATACCAGCATGGTGTGGAGGTAGGAGATGGAGGATAGGAGTGAGGGTGGAACTTATTTGGACAATGCTCAGGAAATCTCCGCTCCTTATAACCATTTTTCATCTAGTAGTCAGAGTTGCTTTCCAATGACCAAAAAACATGGAAGTCTCCTTACCTGCTCCATTTCCTCATGTGCATCCTTCACTAAATCCACACTCTTTGCCAGCATTAAAAGGGCTGCAACTTTGTTGTCTATAAGTAAAAAATCAGAAGCACTAGAATTAGAGAAACCCAACAATTCTAAATCTGCAAAGGGCAATCAACAGTGTTTCCATTTGAAGGAAGTACCAAGGAAAGTCAAGACCAGTAGTTTAATGTAAACACATCCTCTGGGTACCCAAGCAGGAGGCTAAAAAGCTTTTCTTCATTCACAAGAAGTAAAATGGTTACAGTGTGTTCATCTTCATGGTCCTCTTAGATGACTACAGCTTTTGGCCTAGCTGGTTCTACCTCATAACTGCTTCTGTGTATCTCATAATACTCATCCTGGGGCAGGACCAGGAGAACAAACGACATTCTACATTCGCTAAACAAAAGACAGAGCCACAGCAAGAGGGACATTTGAATTTAGAAGTATGAGAACTAAAAAGACTGGAAGAAAGTATTGATACCTATTTTTTGATGTTGGTGATAAATTATATATTCCACTAAAATCTTTATATAAGTTAAAATACATACAAGGTACAAAATTGGAAGCTAGTATAATAGGTCTGTCTGCTTTGGCCAGCAGTCAATGACCCACTTCCCCTCTTACCCACCTCTTGGTATCTGAGGCACCTGCTGACACGCAACCCAGACATTGTTGTAGGAAATAAGGTCATTGTTCTCAGGGCTGAGGAAAGGAATCAATAAAGATACATCAATCATCATTTCCTGTCTCCTAAAGAGCTCCTTCCTCCTGGTCATTATTCTCAGTTATCAGTAACTTTGCTGTTGAAGTGAGGTTTTTTTTCCCTCTCTGAAATAAGAAACCCCATTAACTGATAACTCAACTACGGCATCACTACCTCTGAGCTGGAGTGATGGAAAGCACTTCCACAAGTTGAGCCATGCCATCCACGATGTCCAAAGTGGTACTCCGAACCAGCTTTCTCAGGGTGATTCCTGCAGTCAAACCCAAACCCAAAGACTAAGCAGCCTGGTTTTCTTTCCAGAAGCCACCACCTGCTTTCCTAAGAGAGTAAGCACTACAGAACTTAAGGTAATATGCACCCAATGCTTTAACTGCAGTGTTCACACAAAACCCTGGCCTGACCTGTACTCCCATGTCATGTTCTTGCTTTTCTACCATTCCTGAGTGCTGTTCTCCAAGAGACCTATAACAAAATCTTTCTATGATAGCATGTATTCATTCATTAAGGACAGTGATTCCTTGATACTCTTGCATAAAACACTTATTAAAGTTTAAGCCATTTTTGAGTAACCCTGAAGAGCCATGAGACATGTATTCATTTACAATTTTAGCATGATTGTAATCAAGGCATGGATCTAAACACAAGGCATGGACCTACAGAGGGTGATATAACATGGGAGGAGACTGGAGATGGCCTGGGCCTGGGTATGGGGCTGAGACCTAGTCAGCATCTATGGTGGTTAGAGAGAAAGGAACCAGTGAGCATTAAAAACCTTAGAGTCAGGCAAGGCAGGGGAGATGGCCACACAGCATCTATTATCTAAAGGCTTATTTTTAGAGGTTACTTACATTAGTTATCTTTGTATTTTATGAGAAAGTTACAATACATGCTCAAATTGAGGGAATGGTAAAGTCTCAGGACATAAGCTGTCATATTAGCAAAGATCTGCCCTATAAATGAAAGTTCCTTTGTACATAGCAGCTTACCTTGATCCTTCGGAAGCGAATAGTATACTGCAATAATTGCCTTGATAGCAGCATGGGCTTGTTCACACAGCCTCTGGGTTTCCTATGAGGAGATGGACCAATTCCGGAATGAAAAAAGTAAATGGATTAATCAATGTATTAATCTACTGTGGAAGACAGCAGACATCTGTATAGTATCACAAACACTTTCTGAAGTCCTATTATGAGTTAGGCCTTGTGCCATTCTCATCACATATAAGAGTTAGCTAGATACCAGATACTGAGCTGATAATAAAACATTAAAAACAGCTGGAAGAAACTTATTATTGATTTCTGCTGTGAAATATGCACCCTTAGACCGGAGTTGGCAAACTATGGACCTTAGGCCAAATCATGTATACTGCTAGTTTTTTAAAAATAGTGTTACTGGGACACAGCCATACTCTTTTGCTTACTTATCATCTATAGTTGTGTCTGACTACAAGGGCCGAGTTGAGTAGTTGGCCTGCGAAGCTTAGACATTTACTATCTGGTCCTTCACAGAAAATGTTTGCCAGTTACCTTAGACCATTAATCAGGTGTCAGTCTCTCTGTTTCTCTAGCAGGGTCATACTATATCTAAAGGTAATAATGGACTCTACAATGCTCAGTGTTGACTATTTTCCTTCTAAGCAGTCAGTGTCTTTCTCTTATTTTTCCTTGTTCTCACTTTGCTGCTAAATACTAAGCCAGTGCTACATAAAATGTGCTCTACAGACGGGAGCCAGTGCAAAAAACTGTTTACAGTCTGGGATGAACAAGTACAGCAATTGAGAGTGTTTAGAAACTTGTATGGCAATTTGACATTGCTTCAACATCCAAACACATAATTTCATAAAAACACCAGTCCATATAGAACTGGAATTAAAAATAAAAAAATCCATTATTCAGTAAGACTAACATGCTAAGAACCTAAGAAAGCAATTGTGATCCAAGTAAATATAACTCAAATAAAATAAAATTCTAATTTTCCATCGGCGTGAAACCCCTGACCTAAGCATGCACAGAAGATAGTTAGTTCTAAGCTGCCTCCTCATGGTATCTTACTAGCTGTGAATTTTAGCAGCAAATCCTAAGTATATTTGAAAAAAAGGAGTTGGCAGATTAAGAAAAATAAGGTAATGTTACTATACTGTCTTTGAAATAAATATTTACTTTCTTCCACAAATCTTTTAAAGTGCACTCATAAAATTAATCTCTTGTTTCCTCATAACAAGGTCTCTGAGTTATATATGGAGAGAGAGTTTATCATTATAGGTGCAGCAAAAGAATATTTTTCCATATCAAAACATCTGGATATATAAATTGAGAAAGAAAATGAAACTATTAACTAGGAAAATCAAATTAGGTAATGAGTGTGCTATCTTAAAATAATACTATCCCCAATTAAGTATACCTAGCTCTAGAAAAACTGGGTGTAGAGCAAAGCTAGTCATAGTTGATGCTTACTTTCATTGGTTTTGTAAGAAAGGTTATTAAAATATGTAAATTCTTTCTTCTGGCAATTCTACTTCCTGGAATTTTTTTTAACCAATATACATACATACAGCAAGAATGTATTAAATTTATATAAATTAAATAAATTTTTAAATTTTATTGTTGTTGTTTTACATCCATCCCCTTTTTGTATAGCACTGTTTATAATAGTAACAAGTTGAAAACAGCTTATATATCCATATAGAGTACTGGTTAAATAAATTATGATTATATACGCTCTAATGATTACCATGCAGCCATTACAAAGAAGTGAGCAATTTTATATGTGTTGCTGAGAATCAATTTGCCAACTACATTAACATTTTTTTAAAGATTTTTTAAATTATTATTTCCAGAGAGAGGGGAAAGGAGAGAGGCAGGGAGGGAGAGAAACATCAACGTATGGTTGCCTTTCACCTGCCTCTAGCCATGGACCTGGCTGGAGGCCTGGCTTGCAATCTGGTTTTGTGCCCTGGCTGGGGAATTGAACCAGCAACCTTTGGGTTTGCAGGCCAGCGCCTTATCCACTGTGCTACCAGCCAGGGGTTACATCACAATTTTTTTTAAAAAGGGAGATCCAGGAAAAGTATTTACGGCATCCTATCATTTGTGTAAAAAGCAGGTATATGAGGTCTGTCCAGAAAAAGTCCAGCTATTGTTACTATAACTAGAATGGTTTGAGCAACAAGCCATGTAACCTGGCAGCCAAGAAGAGTGGACTAGAATGAGCATGCGTGAACAATGACTTCACTGTACTAATCGGTGGGGGTGATAGATGCCATTGAATCGGCTGGTGTACTGTGTGGTCATCCCATTCAAAATGACTGAGCAAGTAAAGCAATGAGCCTCTATCAAATTTTGTGTTAAGCTTGAACATTACTCCACAGAAACAATGTAGATGATTCATAAGGCCATGGTTGGGCAACTTCTGACTAGCAGTTCATCATTGACAATGTGCATCACGTTTGGTGCAGGGTTTTCTAGCAAAACATCAATTCACCCAAGTGACCCAGGCGACTCAGCCTCCCTACAGCACAGATGTGGCACCCTGAGACTTCTGGCTTTTCCCAAAACTAAAATCTCCTTTGAAAGGGAGGAGATTTCAGACCATCAGTGAGATTCAGGAAAATACAACGGGGAAGCTGATGGGATTGGTAGAACTGTGTGAGGTCTGAGGGTACCTACTTAAAAGGGGACTGAGTCACTGTTGTCCTATATACAATGTTTCTTGTGGCTTGTAGCTTCTTGAATAAATGTGTCCTATTTTTCATATTACATGGCTGGATACCTTCTGATCAGACCTCATATATATAAATGTGCATATTCGTAGAATAGGTATGAAGAGATAAATTTTGTAGACTTAACTTAGCTATCTCTTAAATTTTATACTGTATACACACTACTGACTAAATATAAAAATAATTCAATATAAAAAGGGTACTATGTAGCATAACAAAAAAGGTGTAGCTGACATCAGATCCTAATTTAAATTCTAATTCTACTGTTTATTTACTTTATCTGAGCCTCTGAACTTGCTTACTCATATATCAGATGGGATGATATATATGAAAACGAGTAGCAATTGCTTTAAAAGAACTATCAGAAAGGAAGTAACCATAATGAACTTTAAATTGAACCAATACTATTTAGAAGACCAACATATTCCAAGCCAGGTACTGCACTTGGCAATGTGGTCTTTCCAACAATCCTGTGAGATGAGAACTGCAGTCTTATTTGTAGGATAAGAATAATAAATCCCCTGGCTTGAGTACAAAACATGGAAAGAAAATTATAGGATTCCTGAGGAATAATAAGGCAGCATAAAGATTCCAGGAAATTAAGGCCCACCTGTGGGGATGGCAGTGGCAGTGGGAGTCGAGAGAAGACTTCGGTCAGAGTCGTGGCTTCCCTTGATACTTTCACAGCTGCCTCATCTGGGGGGGGGGGCAGTGGAGGAGTCAGGGACCAATGTTAGTACCAAAAGGATAAGGCTGCAGCTGCTGCACGGGCTCGAAAGATAACACGTTCCCTCTCTACTCTTACCAGATGAGACATCTCAAAAACACCTCCAAAATTCAATATTTTTATTTCAACCTCTAAGGTGCCGCAGGTGAGTATGGTAAGGTACCCCCACGGAGAGGATGTGGTAGGGGAAAGCGAGAGGGAAAGAAGTCGGGTAGTTGGGAAAAGAGAGGTGGGAGTACCCAACAGGAGAGGCACTCACTGAGTCTTCTCCAAAACATCTCCGGATTGAACTCCTTGGTGGTCTCCTGGGCTTCCCCGACTAGGTGGGTGTGGCGAATGTGGCAGGCGGTAGCAAAAGGAGAGCAGAGGTAAGGGGGGCCACCTCCGGCTCCCACCTCTGCTGCCCAGGTTCCCGGTCCCGGCACCCGCCAGAGCTCCGCCACTTCCCGACCCAGGTACGCCCCTGCGGTTGCCCATCCCAACAGTGTCAGCTCACCCCGCACTCCGGGCAAGAGTGACCGCAGCTCCCCTGCTAAGTGCTGAAGCTGCTCCAAAGGCGGAGCCAGGGGAGGACCTGCAGCTGCAGCAGCGCTCGCCATCTCAGTCGGTAGGCCTGCTGACAAACACGGCCAGAGGCTGCCAGTGCCAGAGCCGCACTGCAGCCGCTGCTCTACTTCCGGGTGTCGCAGGCCCGGGTTCCTTTCCGGCAACAACAGGCCCGCCCCGCCCCAGAGGCCGGGCCACGCCTCTCCCATTCCCTGCACCCCTCCCTTCCGGCCACGCCTCCCTCAAACCCGGGGGAAGGGCTGGCCACGCCCCCCCTGCTCCTCCTTTTCCGGCCACGCCTCCCTCATCCCAGGGGCGGGAGCCAAGCCTCCCGAGCTGTAGATTTCCCTCCCAGGTTTGAGCGCCGGCTGTGAACTCAAGGCCCAGTCGGAGATATTTCATATTCATCATTCATTTATTTGATTGGTTGAAAACACTCCCGACTAAGGAAGTAGAGTCCTAAACCCTGCGGGAAAAGGGGACTGAGAGGTAAGAGAGCACAGGTAGTTAGGGTTGAGTCCAAGCCTCTGAATGGCACCCTTTTCCGCTGAGTTCCAGCCACTGTGCTAGGTACTTGACATGAGGTAGCCCTAAAAACACACTGGTTATCAGATACGCCCATCATACCCAGCCCCTATCCTGTGGATCTAGATATAGGGCTTTATCTTCACAAAAGTAAATCAACTCTTTGCCTTCTTGAAGAAGGAAGGAATCATGGCATCACAGATTTTTCTGCAGTCTATTCTGCAGGAACCAGTAGTAGGTAATCCCCCCAACTTCTGGGCACTCAAGAAGCAGTTTCTGAAGCTTGCCCACCAATACTGCTGATGTCACCTGCTGCTGAGGCAGAGGCACGGGCTACAGAGGTGGATGGTGAGACACACAGACTTCAGGAGCTCAGGTGGCTTTTTAACTGTGTTGTAAAGGTTCCAAGCTCCTTGGAGTTCAGTGTCCACACACGATAAATGAGAACAGGTGTCAGCAGTGTCAACCAAGTCCGCAAGGGGGAGAAAAAAAAAGCTACAGTGCCATATGTCATATGAAGAAAGTAGCAGGAAAAAACCTGCCAGATGTACAGTAGTAACACAAGAAGATAAACAGGTATAATTTTCAAATATTTTCCTTGATGGAGATGAGACTTGAAGTTGTGACCAAAGCATCGCTGCAGCAAGCTCCAACACAGGTAAGCCATCAAGGGGATGTTAAAAAATGCCAGCTGGAAAAGGAGCAGAACAGAACCATTAGCTCATTGGCAAGCCCCCAGAGGGGTCAGGACCAGGTCTCACTAATACATTAGGTAGCTCCTAAGAACAGGTTGCTTTCTCTCTTGGGGGTTAACTGTTTCTTTATGCTTTAATCACACTTGGTTATAACACAATAGTTGACTTGTAGTTAGTTGATGTTTTTGCCTGTATTCTTTTGTTCATTTTTAAAAAGATTATTGTTTTTAGCGAGAGGGGAAGGCCAAGAGGCAGAGAGACTTCAATGTATGGTTGCCTTTCACCTGCCTCCAGCAACAGACCTGGCTGGAGACCTGGCTTGCAACCCAGTTATGTGCCTTGGCTGGGAATGGAACCAGCAACATCTAGGTTCGCAGGCCAGCGCCTTATTCACTGTGCCACCAGCCAGGGCCTTTTGCTCATCTTAAAAACCTGTATCATTTCATTTATGTTGAAGCCCTTGATAATGTTTAAGGTGGAAATGAACTAAAAAGTGTGAATATGTATACACTTTTTTGGATGCACATGGGGTGGGAGCACTTGGGTATCAATCTTTTTTCCTTATCCCTGTATTTTTATTTGAAGTAGCATAATGATTACTTGAATATAAATTAGAAGATTTAAATTATAATCCAAGTTTAGCTGCTGTATTATTCATTCATTCATCACCCATTAGGAGGCAGTCACTGCTATGCTCTAGGCGTGGGACACACTGGTGAACAAGTCAGAAAAGACATATCAAGCTCTGGCTGGTAGCAAAGTGGATAAGGTGCCAGCCTGCGGACCCAAAGGTCGCTGGTTTGATTCCACGGCCAGGGCACATAACCAGGTTGCAAGCCAGGTCTCCAGCCAGGTCCTCAGCTGGAGGCAGGTGAAATGCAACCATACATTGTTGTTTCTCTTCCTCTCTGCTTCTTTCCCTTCCTTTCTCTCTGGAAATAATAAATCTTTAAAAACAAAAACAACAACATGCATTAAAAAAAAGATGTATCAGGCAGTATATTCTAACAGGGAAAAAAAAAAGATAATTATAGATTTTGAAATATTCAATAAAGGAAATAACTGGGTCCTAAGGATAACTGGCAAGTGAACTCTGAGGCCTGAAGGACAGCAATGAGTCAGTGGGAGGCAGTACACTCCAGATAGAAGAAACAAATGAAAATTCCAGAGGTGGGTGAGGTCTTGGTCTGTTAAGGCCAATGGCCTAGAACATGATGAGCCAGGTGGAAATTGGGAGTCAGCAGAACCCAGATCATGTCACTACTCTGCTTAAAAGGGTTTTCAGAAGGAACTTGTACCCTTTGCAACAACATGGATGGAACTGGAGAGTATTATGCTTAGTGAAATAAGCCAGTCAGTGAAGGACAAATATCATATGATCTCACCCATTACAGGACAATAATGAGCAAAACTAACAACAAGCAAAACAGAACCAAATATATGAATACAATGAATAGGCCTTCAGTGGTCAGGGGGAAAGGG
>PVIW01002283.1:92799-121086 GCA_004026585.1 Noctilio leporinus | reverse complement strand
AGGGGGGAGGCAGAGGCAAGACAGGGGAGCAGCTTAGACAAGAACCTAGTATAAAGGAACCATGGACATGGACGACAGGTGGGATTGACTTTGGGGGGAATGGGTGGGTGGGGAGGAGGACAGAGGGGAGCAAAAAGGGGATGAATGTAATACAACAACAATAAAATTTAACAAAAAAAAAAGGGTTTTCAACTGAGAAGTGAGTAGGTTGATTGTAGTTTTAGAAGTACCAAGTGGATACTCTGTGGCAAACTGACAGTAAGGTGGCAAATGCAGCAGAGAGAAGACCAGTTAGAGGGTGCCTGCAGTAGCCTAGGCAAGAAATAATTCTTAGACTAGGGTGGTGGTAAATGAGGTGGCGAAAAGTGGTGGATTCAAGATACACATATATTGGCAGTAGAGCAAACGAGGTGTTTCTTGCTGATGAACTAGATAAGTGTATGAGAGAAGGGAAAGACTTGAAGATACATTCTAAAGAAACTGGGTGAATTGTATAGCTATTTATTAAACTTGATAAAACTAGACAGGAACAAGTTTGGGGTTAGAAATGAAAGGTACTATATACTATTAAGTTGAGAAGCTTGTTAGATATCTAATGGAAGATGTGAAATGGCAGTTGGCTATATAGGCACTTAAAGTGTGGAGAAGAGGTCCATATCAGAGATACAGATGCCTAGATGATAGGTAAGATCCATTATTAGTGTACCATTTATTCAAATATGAATACATACCCAACCCTTAGTAAGGTTCAGGGGTTTGTTTGATTTTTGTTTTTTTTAGGTTCAGGTTTTATTTGGTATAAAAGTGCGCCTGAGAGACAACCTCCATTTACATAATAAAAAACTGAACTAGACCCAGACTTACACATGTATGAAATGCTGCTTTATAGAGAATGTTATGGCCTATGGTCAGTATTTCTAGAGGTCTTCCCTATTTGTTTATCTCTAATCCTGCTGATCACATTTTATTACCCTGTTATGAGGCTGTGAACTCATTTTGAACAATGTTTTCTGGATCTCTTCCAAAACTTCAGGTCATCACCTCCAGATTTTGGTCCATTAGTCCCATTAAGTGAGTAAAATAAATTGTTAAGCAAATACCTTTCAAACCTATTTGTAAAGATTTGCTGTGAGTCAAAGTTTTGTGTGTTTGTTTGTTTTAAAGGTATCTCAATCAAAATGTAAATCAAATGTGTCAGCGTTCCCCAAATAAGTATACTATTAATAGAAAGCCCAGGTCTGGTTTTGCCCAGTGCAGCTTCCCTTGGATAAATGGCCCACTTTTTTATGTGTGTCTATTTTTCCTGTCTTCCTTCTGAAATATTATCATATTGTATTATCATAATCAATTTTGGTTTACTCAGAAGTCTATCAGTTATTCTACCATAAATCCTTATTTTATTAATTTATTTTTTGTCAATAAAGAGCACAGTGAACCAAACAAAACCTCTTTTGCATCTTATAAACCCTGCCTGCCAAAAATGTATTTTAGATGTTTACAAAAGAATGACAGAATAAAGAGCTTATGAAGTACTGTAAAGGCAAGCAAAACACAAATTATTAAAGACTGCCTGCTAGTAAATTAGGAAACATGATCTATGGTGTTTAAGTTGGGATTTTGGATTCAATTCTTAAGTGTTACACAATAATTAATTCAACAAAGCCAAGATGTTCTTAAATTGCATTTCTGATTTCTTACCTGGAGAAGGCCAACGATAAATGTTATACTGCCTTGTAGGAAATGCCCATCAACAAAGATCCCAAAGGAAAAGCAGCAACCCATTTTGCCATTAGTGATTTCACCAAAGAACCATGGTCCTGAAAAGGCAATGGAGAGGAAAGGGGATGATTAAGTAACTATGACTTTACATACATCACAAGATACATTTTCAAAAATAACGGTAATATGAGACTAGCCATCTATAAGCATTTCATTTGCATAGCTTTTCTTCCTTGCTAATCTCCATATTGCATCTAATGTCCTAGCTAACCAACTATTTCCTCCTTTGTTCCATATTTCTCTAGATTATAAAATCAACTGAGTACATGCTATACCTGGAATAGATATGTAGCTTGTAGATTCCAGAAACACATATGAGCACATTCACAAATCTTAGAAGATTCTCTAATATAATGCATTAACATTTCCTTTAAGAAGCAAAGAGGTATTCTTCAGAAGTTAATTTTCCAAATAACTGAGGTTTAGTCCTTTAAGCTATAAAACTTAAACCACTTTAATCTCTCTAAAATGCACTTCTTCTCTTTATTATTACTAATGAATGTATTTTAACCTTTTCTTGCTGACCCATAGTCATTACTTCGTATATCAATTGCATACTCAGGGTGAACATGTACAGAGTTTAACTTGCTTCTTTATTTTAATTTTTCATCCATGATGCCAGAATGACTGTTCTCTCCTCCCTACTATTGTTTACTGTTCCTTCTCACTATGCAGGTGTCTGGAACTACTATATTGTCAAGAGTGATTAAGGGACAGTCAGACTTCATTTCTCAAAGTGCAAATACTATAATTTGCTCAGAAGAATAGAATTCAGCTTTAAAAACTCATAGGTAATTTTCTCTGATATACCTTCTATATTATATAAACTCTATTAGATACATATTAGTCTGAAAAAGTATTTTCCCTTCAAGTTTCAACTTTTAAAAATGAAGCAACTTTTGCCCTCCTAGATAGCCAGAAATCAAATCACTTCATTTACCTCCTAGTGTACGACAAGTGTCCAAAAAGCTTCAACCTATCTGCTATCAAGAAAACTGACTTCCAAAGGGGAGCTTGTTACATAATATGGTAGAGTTCATATTTTTATTTTAATACTTTGTGTTCTCTGGTGGGAGTCAGTAATGAGCAAAGAAAAGTCCAAAGGTAGAAAAAAAGTATAAAACAAAGACCAAGCAACAAAGAACTTAATTAACTTTTTTTTTAATTTATTTTTTAAATTTTTTTCTCTTTTTTTATTTTTAATATTATTGTTGTTGTATTACATCCATCCCCTTTTTGCTCCTCTCTGTCCCCCTCCCCACCCACCCATTCCCCCCAAAGTCAATCCCACCTATTGTCCATGTCCATGGTTCCTTTATTAATTAACTTTTAATCACTAAATTACATTAGTAAAAACTTTAAAAAGAGACCCACAGTGCTTTCTGCTTCTATAAATGACTAAGTGACTTTGTAAGTACTGGATATAATAATTAATATAACAGAAGAGTTCAGATATGCCTGAACTCACTGCTCTTCCCAGTTTCTCTTTTTTGAGTTGAGTTTTTAGAAGCCACACATTAATAAATTACTCATGGAACTACATAGTAGCATTGTGCTTAGTGCTGGGTATAGAGATAAATAAGAGAGATGAAACTTCAATGGATATTATAATGAAGGAAGAGATGATGAAAACAGAAGATAACCATAAATAATGACAAATAATGAATGAAATGAAAAGCATGATGAAACAGAGGATAAAACTTTAAGGTCATCAAAGAAGGCTGCTCTGAGGAGATGGCAATTAAGTTGAACTATCTTTTGTTAGGTTTCGATACAAATTCTGCAGTGGTCTCAGCACTCTTAAATAAATTAAATGTCCTTTAAAAAAATGTATAATGATTTTAGAGAGAAAATTCGAAAGAAGCATCAATGTGAAAGAAACATCAAGTGGCTGCTTCCATACACACCCTGATGGGGAACTGAACCCTCAATCTTTTGATATATGAGATGACACTCTAACCAACTGAGTCACCCACCCAGGGCCTGAGTGTACTTTAAACACGTTAAGATACTACTTTATTTCCCAAGACCACATTCCAGGAAATGACTTAAGAACAATCATGTGCTGTTTGTTACGTTCTCAAAAGCCTAAATTACTTTATTGTCAACATGCTCAATATATTTCTTTGCAGACTCTTCTACAATCTCAGGTTTCCTGATTGACTTACCCAGCACTGTATATAGAGTCAGGAACAACACAGCATAGTAGAAGGTGTTTATTTTGCTCAAGACGTGAAGGGAAAATGAGGTCAAATTTATAAATCCTAGAGGTCCTAAAGAGAATAAATGAAAAATCCAATGAACACATTCTAAGTTCAATTTCTTTATAACATTTTCTAGACAATGTCACATGGGCTATCCTTTATATCCAGCAAATCTGTTACATAGTAACTGTACAGACAATACCACTTTAAATTTGTAAATTGGCAGGAATCCTGATAAGCCAATTCACTTAGAAGTGCAAAAGGTAGGAAATTCAAAGCAATGGTGTAGTCCTGAGGAGCACATACACTCATGTGTGTGCACACACACAGTTTTTTATTTTATTTTATGGGGGGAGGGGGTCCTAATTATTTTCTTTTTTAAATTTTGTTGTTGTTGTATTACATCCATCCCCTTTTTGCTCCCCTCTGTCCCCCTCCCCACAAACAGTTTTTTAAGTGACTGAAAACAATAGAAAAATACTGCCAGAGGACCATACTATTTTATCTTTATGTATGTTTGAAATATAATGCTGTACTCAAAGAATGGTCAAGTCTTTGTTTTCTAGGGGATTTAGTAGGAAAATACAAACTTCCACAAGGGATATCAAAATATATCAAAGGCATATTAAAATTTCTCCATTCTAATTTTAAGTATGAGTATCTGTTCAAATATTCCTTTCGCATATGTGATACAACTCTTAACTCACAGCTATCCTCTTGTTACCATTGAAAAGGATCCAAAAGGCTCTCCAAATGACCATCTCTTAAAATATAGTGCCAAAAAGCCCAAGTATAAGGTTTCCACACAGAGAAGCTCCATTCTGTGGCCACAGACCAAGTACTACAGATCCTCAACCTCAGCCAGCCATTACACTCATGTTTGTGGCTGGTCATAAACCAGTCAGCAGAAGACTATGATAGGAAGTTTAGTGTACACTGAGCAATACTGGAGATGAAAACTATTTAAAGAACTGGTCCCAATGACAAGATAGCCTGATATAAATTAATTAGTTTGTCTTTCTTCACAGGCCAGAATATAACATTGCTCAACCTGCTGACGGTTTCATACAAAGCCTGATAATCCAGGACTTTTCCTACATTGTATATTATACACTCGCTAATCATTCCTTTCTCAGTTTCCTTCTTGTTCTAGTTTAGTACTTCTCCAAGTATTAATCTATATATCACCCTATAATAATCATTTATTATAAATACTCTTTTAACCTTAAAGGCAGCTATGCTTTAAACTTTAAGCAATGAATTGCTCCTTTGGCTGTACATTAGAATAACCTGGGGGAACTTTTAGAAAATACTCTCGTCTCACCCTCCAGAGATTCTGATTTAATTGGCCTGAGGAGAGGGGGAGCTTAGGTGGCAACCAAGTGATTCTAAGCAGCCTGAGAAATATTGCTTTAGACAGAGCCATGCTTCTCAGCTTTAACTGCACATTAGAACCTACTGATCCAATTACAGCTTCGGTCCAAGTGCTATAGAGATTCTGATGTAGTTGGTGCTGTGTAGACATTGAGATTTTAAGTTCCCCATGGGATTCTAAGTAGTAGTCAAAGCTGAGAAGTGTTGTTTAAAAAAAAAAACTAACCTGGGGTTGGAAGACTTGGGTTTTGAGTCTCTCCTCTGTCTCTTCCTAGCTATGAGACTTTGGCCAACCTATATAATCTCTCCAGTCCTTAGTTTTCTAATGTTTAAAATGAGGACAGTCCTGGCTGGTAGCACAGTGGATAAGGTGCCGGCCTGCGAACCCAGGGGTCGCTGGTTCGATTCCCCTGCCAGGGCACATAATCAGGTTGCAGGCCAGGTCTCCAGCCGGCTCTGTGGTTGGAGGCGGGTGAAAGGCAACCATACATTGGTGTTTCTCTGTTTCTCTCTCTCTCTGCCTCTCTCCCCTCCTCTCTTTCTGGAAATGGTGGATAAAATCTTTAAAAAAATAAAAATAAAATAAAATAACAATAATACTTACCTCACAGGATTGTTGTAAGGATTGAGATAATGCAGGTAAATATATGTTGTAAATTTTAAATAAGCTTGTAACTACACAAAGATATTGATATTCCCATATAATGAGGTTGTGACCCTCCCTCAAACATTTATTTATTTACATTATATGCAGGAAAATTACGTGTGCAATAATGTTTCTTGAACTTTTTCATGGAAGTTTTAAAATATACACACACACACGCAAGAAAACATTCAGTAGGATGTCATACCAAAAAGGGAAAAGGAAAATTTAATTCAACAATATGTACAGTCTATTGTGTGCAAACTTAGTGTTGGGTGCTATGGAAAACTAACAAGAAGTAGAAAACAAAAGCTCCTATATTGAGGAACTTACAGTTTGGCTGAGTAGAAAATGTATATACATTTGAAGTGGTTATGTAAAGCCAAGTGATTGGCTAATTATGTATCAATTAATCATCTGGAAGGAAGGACTATAGGTACTCAGAGAAGCAGAACTAGTTATGACCTGATTGGAGAAAATGGTATGGAAAAACTGGGCTTGAGGTGAGCCCTAAGGAGGCTAAGATTTAGATAAGTTTAGAAAAATAATTCAAATTAGAGATGGTAGCCTGGGCAAAACCACAGAAGCAGAAATGAGCATGGCATGAACAGTGAAAAACTACCTAGGCTGAAATACAGGTAACTAGTTGAAAAAATATGGCTAGTTAGATAAGACCAATTCTGGAAGATATTTAATTCTATCAGAGGGTCATTTTGAGCTACATTATGACTTTTCCCCCTACTTTGGTTGAGTCTCATGATGCAGCAAATGATTGAGGGTTTGGTTTTTTTGTTTGTTTGTTTTTTAAGATAGAGTACTGTGGAAAACTTATGATAGTTTGAAGGGTGCACTTCACAGAACTCAGGCAAAGACAATATACATTCATATTTATCACTTTGTAATAGTGAAGTCATTATGTGATACTTTAAAATAAAGTCTTCTAAGAATAAAAGGAACCATGACTAACCTTTAAGCTCTGGATATCCTCGATACCTAAAAATAATGAGAATGGCGAGCTGGATCAGCACAACCATCACAAAAAGGACCCGGGCCTGCAGAGAAATAAATGTTAATGTGAACTAGATACATGGGTACAGCTTCAATTAAGGATTTTTAAATGGCCTCATTAACAAAAATGGAAATGACATCATTCACAGAAATGACTATGTAAGAAAAATATATGGTCAAAGTAAATCAAACATATGATCCACCAAAAAAAGAAAATTAATAAAATGATCAAATTAAAATAGTCCACTTTCCTTGTTCTAGGAAAAGCATAAATTTGTTTTTTGTCTTACTTTAAGTTGCATAAGAGTAAAGAAAAACAGCACACAGTACACTGCAGCTCAGTGAACAGAGACTGCATTTTCTTTTTGCTTTCTCCATCAAGAAATCATTCACTTGGAGACTAAATCATAGTTAAGAGACCTTTGTTTTTCAAAGTATGGTCCCCAAATTATCATTGGAATTACCTTGAACTTCTTAGGAATGCAGAATCTCAGGCCCTATCTCAGCCCTACTGACTCAGAATATGCATTGGCAATTTTTGACAGTCTCTACGGAGACTAAAAAAAATTTTTTTTAATTAAAAAAAATAAAAGAAAAAGAAAAACCCAAAAAGGAAAATAAATGACAAAAAAGATTTGAAAAGTAAGATACAAATACCATTAGCCATATTTTTTAAAAACTCAATCACACAAGTAATAAAAGCAAATTAAAATAATAATCAATTTGCCCTGGCTTGTGTGGCTCAGCTATTTGGAGCATTATCCCATAAACTGAAAGGTAATGGGTTCAGTTCATGGTCAAAGCACATGCCTAGGTTGTGGGTTTCGTCCCTGGTTGGGTGCATCAAGAGGCAACCAACGGATGTTTCTCCCATCAATGTTTCCTTCCTTCCTTCCCCTCCCCTGTCTTTGAAAGTTGGTCGGCATGTCCTCAGGTGAGGATTAAAATTAATTAACTGATTAATAATCAATTCACATGTTAAGTCTGTGAGAATACACATGAAAGCCATCTCTGGGAGGCAAAAGTAAAGGAGGTTTAAATTTTCTTCCTAACACTGTAGTGAATATCTTTGGTATATTTTATGTATAGAATAATATATCTACTTTTTCACCCAGCAATTCACTTCTAGTGACTTATTCCCCAAGACTTCCATATGCAAAAATTCAGTTACAAGCAGTACTTATATAATAGAAGAAAACACTGGAAACACCCAACAATAGGGAAGTATTTAAGGTGTATCTATAATAATATAATGCAGTCAATAAACAAACATGTTATTAAATAAAATAATATTGATATAAGACAATAGTCAAAACAAATTCTCCCATGGAAAAAAGATAGCCAAAGAGAATTAAAAATATGTTTACCATTTTATATTAAAAACTAATATACAAATATATATGAGAAAAACAGTATCATAATGGCAAATACAACGGTGATAATGGAGAATGTGATAAAAGCGTAACATGGGAAAGGTTTCAGTTCTAAAATTTCCAGATTTTCTACATTTAGCATGTGTTAATTATATAGGGGAAAATATTGTTTTACAAGTTCTATAATCCAATTTAGCATAGTCCCTATAATTCCCTAAATTATTCTGGTTTTATGGCATTGGTTAGAGCCAAACCCCAAACCAGATATTACTTGTCCATGGCTTTGTCTCTTTTAATTGCTTTTAATGCTTTTAAAATCATTCTCCTTCTAGATGGAAAACTAGAACTTTTCATTTTATAAGGTTTAACTTTCTCATCACATGACTGTTTATGACTTTGGACCTACCAAATCCACTAAAAATACACATAACGTTAGGTCCAATTTACTCACCAACATGCAGTGGTCATTAAGAAGAATAAATGATGCCAGAGGGTCAAATCTTAGTTGATTATCCTCTTGCAGAGAAAATATATGGTGAACAATCTTACTTCTTCCAAAAGAATCCTAGGTAGAAACATAGCAGAGAAGTAACTCTAATGATACTTTTGTTCCATTTACTTTTGATTCTTCCTATAAGCACTTTACCTAAAACTTCTTTGAAACCTTGTCATTCTAGATTTAAATTGGAAATAATTACCATGTACTAACAATGTATTTCCTCTGTAAAATAATCTGTATTTCCTTACATTCACTGAAAAGGCCTCGAAATAACAACAAACCCAATAGCAGTGAGCTAGCTGGACTAGTGCCAATTGTCTCAAAGTGACCAGTTTTCACTACAAGGAGCTGGTGCTCTTTAGAAAACATGGCTGATTTCAGTTCTTGAGAAAGGAATGCGTAAGAAGATCCTGAATATCTTGTCAGACCAGAAAGCAAGAAAATTACTATAGTATCAAAAGACTTACTGACCAATTTGAAGAGACTCCCACTAGCCAAAGATGGAACAATTTGAGCATCAAAAAGAATAAATACAATGGATTGAAACATACCGCATATTTTTTAATGACACTAAGACTAGAAGACTTGTTTGGTTATCTTTGGCAGATGCTAGCTAGAGAAGTGACTCATTATTCTGAAAATTGGATTAAAAAAGGGAGGGTGGAGGAAGAATTAAGAATTTGTCCTGCTTTTCCATTATGAAGTCTATATCTGAGTGCCAAATGATTTCTTCATAGGACTATTCTAATTAATGGTCCTATAATAAGGAGTAGCAATTTGAATGTCATCATTTTATAATGCTAATGAAATGATGGATCTAGGCAAAGATCAATAGCTATTAGAAATCCTTTGACAAAAAGCTGGCCCTGGCTGGTGTGGCTCAGTGGATGGAGCACCAGCCAGTGAACCTAAGGGTCACTGGTTTGATTCCCAGTCAGGGCACAACCAGGTTGCAAGTCAGGTCTCCAGCCAGGTCCCCAGCTGGAGGCAGGTGAAAGGCAACCATACATTGAAATATCTCTCCCTTTCTTCCTCTCTCCCTGCCCTTCTCTCTAAAAAATAGTGAATAAAAGATTTTTTAAATAAGTAAACAAAAATAATGAATAAAGTCTTTAGGGAAAAAAAAAACAAACAAACTGGTTGGGTATTTCCTAATGAATGGAGGGATAAGCCAGTAGTGTGCTGGAACTGGCCTGACCGGCTCACAAGGGCCAATTGTTAAATTTTCAGAAATTTTGCAAGCTTCAAGCTGGTTGATATTGTGTTGGTGGGGATATTTGTACCATGGAAATTGGTATAAATCAGGGAAATGCTAAAAAGCAGCCCTTACCCCAAATATTCTCCAAGTTGGTTGTTAAATATTTACCAGCACATCATTGGATAGGGTTAACAATGCCTGAATGCATTGATCAATTTTAACATTATTGAAAGAGAGACAACCAGATATTATAGGCTTCTGATGAAAGCATAAAACACCAACGAAGTATTCTTGCTAAAAATCACTCAAATCCAACAGCAAAAACCCAGAGCACAGAAAACTATACAGGATGAAATATCCAGTTTCCAAAGAAAATTGCCAAGGGGAAGAAAACAAGAGATGTGAAAGGCAACCTACAGTAAAAAAGTTTGAAGAGGCAAATCAGTTAAATGTAATATTTGACCCTTGTCTGGATTCTGATTTGAACCAACCAAATACAATACATATAGAGAGATATACATATATGACAACTTGGGAAAACTGAACACTAGCTGGGTAGTTTGACATTATGGAATTACTGTTAATTTTTCAAGTGTAAGATGGTATTATGGTTACATTTTTTTAAATAGTCCTTATCTTTTAGTGATTCATACTGACATATTTGTATATAAAATAACATCATCATGGAGGGAAGAGATATGTGGATGGGGTATAGATGAAAAAGACTGGTCATGAGGTGATAACTGTTAAAGTTGACTGATGGATACACAGGAACTCATTATAGTATTATCTCTTTTATGTTTTTTTTTTAATTGCCCATCATGCAAAAATTTTTAAACAGTAAAAAGAACTTTTATGGTACTTATCAAACTATACCTAAAATATTCTTACTTTAAATGGTAAGTTCTTGTTTTAAAGTAGAGATTTTAATTTTGAGATAAAGAAACTTCTAGTCTAAATTGGCAAAGCACACACAACCATCAAAGTACTGGTTCTCTTAACTTCTGTGCACATCAGAATCACCTGAAGGGATTATTGTTAAAGGATTGTTGGCTACCATCTCCAGAGTTTCTGATTCATAGATTGGAGAAGGGAACTGGGAGTCTGCATTTTTAACAAGTTCCCCGGTTGATACTACTAGTTCAGGAACCACAATCTGAGAATGTTTGCTAATAGGCTGTCCAGAACCTATATTCAATGAATATAAAAAGTAGGTCAAATACAAAGTAATAAATTGATGTCATCTCTTAACAGATTTTTCTCTGTATATATAGACTTATCTATATAGTATACCATATTTAAAAGGACATAATGTTCCCATTGATGAATGAAGGGACTAGGCTCTCTACTTAATATTCACTAGAGTAATTTTTCAAAGTTATACACATTTACAAAGGTCGCTGGTTCAATTCCCTAGCCAGGGCACATAACCAGGTTGCAAGCCAGGTCTCCAGCCAGGTCTGTAGCTGGAGGCAGGTGAAAGGCAGCTGTACATTGATGTCTCTCACCCTCTGTGTTTCTCTCCCTTCTCCTCTCTCTGAGAATAATAAATAAAATCTTTAAAAATAAAATAAAATAAAATAAAGTTATACACATATAGACAGAAAATAGATCATTTGTTGCCTGGAAGTGAGAGTGGAAAGAAGGCAGTCACATAAGCGCGATGCATCATATTGACTGTCGTAATGGTTTCGAGGCTACATACATATATATCAAAATTCACCAAATTGTAGTCTTTAAATACACAATGTTTTGTATGTAAATTATACCTCAATAATGTTGCAAGAAATGTTAAACATATAAAAAGTATATGTGATTTCATAGCTTTACTAAGGATTCAAATAAATAGCCAGAAATGTTTCAAAGAATGTGAATAAGGTTTTCTTCCCTCATAAAACCTCAGAAGCTGAGATTCTGAAGTAATCCAAGGATATGAGAGTTCTCCATTCCTAAAGTGAGCAGAACTCCTATGGCTGCTCCTAAGCAACCATATTCTAACCCATGGTTGGTCATTTAAAAAAGGCTTGAAGGTATAAGGGCTCCTAATATTCCATAGATTCTAACCCATGGCTGCAAATACAGGGAATATTAGGTGCCCTTATACCTTCGACCCTTTTTTAAATGACTAACTTCTAATATGAAAGACATTAAGAGTTTATCTTCAAGCCCTGGCTGGTGGCACAGTGGTTAAGGCGCCAGCCTGTGAACCCAAAGGTCGTAGGTTCGATTCCCCAGCCAGGGCACATAACCAGGTCTCAAGCCAGGTCTCCAGTCAGGTCTGTGGCTGGAGGCAGGTGAAACGCAACCATACATTGATGTCTCTCTCCCTCTCTGTCTCTCTCCCTTCCCCTCTTTCTAAAAATGATGAAATAAAAATCTTTAAAAAAAAAAAAAAAGTTTATCTTCAGCCATCCCTCCTTCCACATCCTTCCTGTGTTTTATTTTCTTCTAAGTAGACTCTTTATAAAGATGACCACACTGCAAAGTGACTCCTTGTATTTCATCATGAAATAACCCCTATGAACTGGGGTTAAAGCTATTTTTTAAAACATTTATTTTTTAAAAGATTTTATTCATTATTTTTAGAGAGAGGGGAAAGGAGGGAGGAAGAAAGGGAGAGAAACATCAATGTATAGTTGCCTTTCACCTGCCTCCAGCTGGGGACCTGGCTGGAGACCTGGCTTGCAACCTGGTTATGTGCCCTGACTGGGAATCAAGCCAGAGCTACCCTTGAGTTCACAGGCCAGTGCTCAATCCACTGAGCCACATCAGCCAGGTATGAGTTTAAAGCTATTCATCACATAGGACTGTTATATAGATTAAATAAAAATTTTAAGTGCCTGGCATCTCTTTAGGGGAAGCTCAGTAAACTCAGTAAGTAGCTCCTTTCTGCTCAAAATAATTCTCTGTGACAAAAATAAGGTAATGAAAATTCACATGTTTTCTAAAGGATTACTTCATGTTTCAAAGTGACTTAATATTAGAAGATGAAATAGTAGTTCAAAATTGTCATCAAATCATAAAGTTGTAGAAATTGTCAGATATTTTTTAGAACCCAATTTCTCAGCACAATCTATCCCTTAAAGAGTCTCATAATGTTGATGAAGCTGTTCTATTTTGGTAACAATAGTCACTTTCTATTCTGGCAGGTGCTAGTGAATTAAATGCCCCCCAGGTTGAATCAGAATAATGCCAAGCAGCCTGTTACTACAATACTATGAATGCATACTCCTCAACAAAAAAGAAATCCTTTGATACCTAGAAAATCTGTCCTAAAGCTTTCAAAATAGTGACACAATTTCCCTGTACTTGGAGATAGCAATCAAAGGCATGGATACATAAATACATGTTTTCTGACTTACTCTATTATCTTTCAGTTATATTGGTGAATATTCTCCCATTATTAAAAGATACTGGCCAAAACTGAGAGGAGAAAAAAACCTGAAAGATAATTCCTTGAGGTGAGAAAAAGGGGGGACTGTGGCAAGTAGTTACACACTCTTCTTTTCCTCTGCTCAGTTTTTAGTCTAATAGTAGAATTACTCCTGGGTGCCTATTTTCAGAACATACTAACTCCAATATAGCCAATTTTTAAATTAAACTTACTTTCATCTTTACCAACTGACTGAAAAAAGAAAAACATACCCAAGTCAGAGTTCAGTGTGGTTATAGCCTAATTATTTATATGGCAAATTGAAAATTACTAACTTACCTGGACAATTACTTCTATGGTATGTGTACCGTTACTGTAGTTTCTTGGGTTCCACTTCAATGTGAAAATAGGACCGGACAAATGAATAGCTTGTCCTAAATGAACTCCATCGATCTTAACAGTGACAGAAGTGATGGAGGATAAGGAAAATGCCAAAATTCTAAAATGAGAAGCATATATAAAATATGGTTTTAGTATTTGCCTTTGTTTTTATAAAGAAGAATAACCTGCCCTGGCTGGTAGCACAGTGGGTAAGGTGCCGGCCTGCGAACCCAAAGGTCGCAGGTTCGATTCCCCAGCCAGGGCACATAACCAGGTTGCAAACCAGGTCTCCAGTCAGGTCTGTAGCTGGAGGCAGGTGAAACGCAACCATACATTGATGTCTCTCTCCCTCTCTGCCTCCCTCCCTTCCCCTCTTTCTAGAAATGATGAAATAAAATCTTAAAAAAAAAAAAAAAAAAAAAAGAAGAAGAAGAACCCTATCATAACCTGAAAAGATCTAAGTATAGCCAGAACCATCACACATGGTGCAACTGTAGGGACCACTATTCATATGATCTGGTTTCTTTCTGAATGGTGACTTTTGGAGCAAACCTGAACTGGTGAGAAATTAGGAACTATTCCTTTACTTTTTTATAAAATAATTTTTTTTTTTTTTTTTTTTTTTACAAATCAAGCTGGAGTAGACCCAAAGTTCTTTCTGAAGAAACTTCTGAAGTCCTGGTTTTTCTCATAGGAAGAGAATCTAGGTTAGACATCTCACTTTGTTCATTTAATATCAAGTCTACCATCTACTCATTTGGCTTTTATTAACCTGGAAGGATCAATGTCACAAATAAGATGAAGGCTACCAGGCCCCAGAGAATATAACACCTAAATCTGACATCCAGCTTCTATTAAGAAAACCTGACTGAGAGATACATGTTTCACATCACTAGTGATCAAAAAATATATTAAAACATCTTGATATCATTTTTCCAGATTAAGTAGTAAATCCTTTTAAAAGTAAAATATCAAATAATGATAAGGGTACTATGAAATTGGCTCTTCATATTGCCTGGTAACATAAAATTAGTATCTGTTTTAAAAAATAATTGGGTACTTTATGCACTGGTGGTGGGAATGTCAAAAGGTAAAGCCACTATGGAAAATAGTATAGTGGTTCCTCAAAAAAGTAAATATATAGGCCCTGGCTGGTGGCACAGTGGATAAGGCCCCAGCCTGTGAACCAAAAGGTTACTGGCTTAACTCCCAGCCAGGACACATAATCAGGTTGCATGCCAGGACTCCAGCCAGGTCCATAGCTGGAGGCAGGTGAAAGGCAACCATACATTGATGTCTCTCTCTCTCTCTGCCTCTCTCCCTTCCCCTCTCTCTAAAAATAATAAATAAAATCTTAAAAAAAAAAAATAAAAGTAAATATATAACTACCACATGATCCAGCAGTTCCACTTCTGGATATATATCCAAAATAGTGACACAATTTTGAATGCAGGAATTTGAACAGATATTTCAAATTCTTAGTAGCATTGTTTACAGTTGCCAAAAGGTGAAAGCACAGTGACTATTAACAGATGAATGGATAAACAAAATGTGGCATGCACACACACACACACACACACATACACAATGGAATAATATTCAGGATTTTAAAATAAGGGAATTCTGACACATGCTACAACATGGATGAACCTTGAGGACATTACGCTAAGTGAAAAAAGTGAGTCATGAAAGGACAAAGAATTCCACTTACATGCTGTAACTAGAGTAGTCAAATTCACAGAGACAGATAGGAGAATGTTGACTGCCAGGGGCTGGGGGGAGGTAGGAAGACGGGAATTACTATTGAATGGGTACAGAGTTTCAATTATGAAAGATTCAAGTTCTGGTGACAGATGATGGTGATAGTTTCACGACAACATGAATGAGCTCAATGCCACTGAACTATACACCTAAAAATGGTTAAAATGGTAAATTTTACGTATGTCTATTTTTTAATACAATTGTTAAAAAAATGAATAATGATTTTATTGCTAGTTACAAAAAATGGTAATGGGGCAATCTTTATCAACATTCATATAGGATTTCAAATTCTTTCACTTTGGTTCCTACTTCTAGAGCACCATCTAAAGAAATCACTCAAATGAAGGAAGACTAATGTTATCAGATGCTTAACTCCAAATTAAAAAAAAAAAAATCTAAAAGTTCACTGGAAGATAGGAAAATAGTCAGATAAATTGTATATTTTCTGTTGAGAGAAAAATAAAATTCAAATAAACTGGGCCCTATGATTACAACTATGTAAAAACATGCCGAAAGAGAATGCCTGCTGTCCTAACAGGTGTGACACAGTGGGTTGGGTGTCTTACTCCAAACTGAAAGGTCACTGGATCAATTTCTGGTCAGAGCACATGCCTGAGTTGTGGGTCTGGTCCCCAGTTCGGGGCATGCAGGAGACAACTGATCCATATTTCTCTTGTACATCAATGTTTCTCTCCCTCTCTTTCTCTCACCCTTCCCCTCTCTCTAAAAATAAATAAACCCTAAAAAAAAGAGAGAGAATGGCTGCTAAAGAAAACTCAAAATCATTAATAATACTTCTATTGTGGGAGGAGTAGACATATAATCCCACCTATTTTGCAAAAGTGGTTGTTGGAATTATTTTCAGAATAAAATTTAAGAGTGTAAAGTATATACATTTATATTAAAAAGAGTACCCTTATTTTGAGAAAGGTTATGCCCCTGTAATTCACATTGTCAAATTCACGTGCCAACTGAATATTCAATTCCGTAAGGTTTATATAGCTTTTGCTTTTTTTGAAGACTATGTAGCCAAATGAAAAAAAAAATTCTAATATATGATGTAAATATATTTAAGTATGATACCTGCCTCCAGGTACAGATCTGGCTGGAGACCTGGCTTCCAACCTGGTTATGTGCCCTGGCTGGGAATCGAATCAGCAATCTTTGGGTTCGCAGGCTGGCGCCTATCCACTGTGCCACCAGCCAGGGCTGGTTCTTAAACATTTGGCAGCTTAAAAAATATTTTTAAACCAAATGGGAATGAAATAGTAAGCAATTTATCTTTACATAATGTTTAGATTTTTGACACAACTAAAGTAGATATCTCATAACTATTACATGGGAACATAGTCACAATGATTTATTTTTCATCATTATCAAACTGAAAGTGAGTTCTAAAAAAATTTTACATACCTGATGTGTGTTGAGTAAAGGAGTCTTTCTAGAGGTTCATGTTTAGGACAACTATAGAGTAATGACTTAGGATTGGTGATAAGAACCACAGGCCACTCGTCAAAGATCAAATCTGCAAAGCTAAACAGGTCATGATCAAAAGCAAAGATGCGGTACCTAGGGACCAGAGGACAATACGACAATTCAGTCTCTTCATATCATGAAGATTATATACAGAACACATGTTAAAATATAAAAGTATACTGTTTGAGATCATGAATTTGAATGCCAAGTAAATAATATTGTTTCTCTGTCTTCTTCCTTTGCCCTTATCACTCTGTACTTCAAATTTGTCACAGCTGGGATCTGACTGAAGCAATGAATTTAACTGTGCCATAGAAAACTATCTGGTACATAGCATGCATTCTTTGATGTTTTATATAAATGCTTTTTGAATTAATTCCTTTAATTTTTGTACTTGAAGAATATTTTGAACCTGAGATATTCATCATAAGGCTAATATCTGATGTTCTTCATATCATCAGCAATGTTACATAACAAAATAGATACAATTAGAAACTTTTCACTTGTCTTTTAAATCTTTATTTCTATAATTTCAAAGAAATTAACCAAAGTTACATTGTCTTGATTTTCTAAATGTACAATGAAAGGTATAAAATACACATTAAAGAATAACAAAAGTTTTATATTTTCTAACTTTTAGAACTGAGAAATGATTAACTATGGCAGAAACAATAGTGCTCACCAAATACTCCACATGCTCCCCTGCATTTCCCAGTCTCCCTGGTATTAGGTTGGGACCATCTGACTAGTTCTGGCCAATGGGCTGTGAACAGAAGTGACATGTATCACACTTCTGGTCTAAAGTACGTAAGAGTATGTACGAGTTCTCCATGCTCTCTTCCCTGACTTGGAATTCAGGTGTTGAAATAGTGGCCGTTTAAGTTAGAAGAAGTTTCAATACCTGTCACCCTGTGGAAGAGAGTGGGCCTGCCTCGTACCAACTTTATTTACATAAATGAAAAAGTAGACATCTGCTGTGTTAAGCCACTGATATTTCTAGGTTTATTTGCATCCATAACAAAGCCTAGCCTAATATTACTAATATTAAAACTATTTTACTAATACAACTTAAATGTTTAGTAAGGACAGGTAAAGGTTAGGTTCTTTCAGTAAGCCTCCAGATAAAACTCCAGGGTTGGAACACAGGGGAGCAGGTGGGAAGAGAAAGAAAAAATGGTTTGATAATTAATATCACTTAACTTGTAACTGTAGTATTTATAAGAAATAAAGAGGATGATCAAGGATTAGGAAGGCTATCTAGTAAAAGGCAACCCAACCCAGCCCACAGCATCACAGTCACGAATAGATAGCTCTTAGCTCAAACTAATTGCAGTAGCCAACTAATTATAGGCTTCAAGCATAGCTCTTACACAGATTTTAGGAAAGCCAAATGAAATGATTAAATAGAATCTATATTGTAAAGCTGCTTTTTACTTAACAGAGGTAGTTAAAACTAGAAAGAAAACATAATCAGCTTGGCAAATATTTATTGGCTACCTAAATATCTTCATAGCATTGAGTTTTAATAAATTAAACAACAATTGATAGTAGTTAAATAATGAAATATTCATCTATACTTAAAGTATTTCACTTAAGTAGTTCTTTTAAAATATATGAGATGATACTCTTGTATACTTAAACTATTGCACTTACATAGTTATTATCAAAATTATAATATATTTAGTTCTCTAATTATACTATATGCTTTTTTAATTTTTAAATTTTTTTATTTCTTTTGAATTAAAAAAAAAATTTTTATTGTTGTTGTATTACATCCATCCCCTTTTTGCTCCCCTCTGTCCCCCTCCCCACCCACCCATTCCCCCCAAAGTCAATCCCACCTGTTGTCCATGTCCATGGTTCCTTTATACTAGGTTCTTGTCTAAGCTGCTCCCCTTTCTTGCCTCTTGTATGCTTTTGATAAATGTTATTTTCTTCTTAGAAAGACTTTAACCTTAACAAAACCAACTATCATCTATTTGAAGAACTTAAATCCCTAACGTCTTGTAGCGATAACTAGAAAAGTAATTATAAAACTCAGGAGAAAGAATGGCATATTTCTAGTCTTTGAGTTTCTCAAAGTGTGTTCCATAAAGTGCCTAGTGTGCTTTTAAAGTATACAATTTCTTGGGTTCTAACTTAGGACCAAGATAATTAAAATCTCTAGGAGTAGGGCCTAGAAATTTTTATTTTTAATAAAATCTTCCATAATTCTTATGCACACTAGAATCTGAGAACTATTTCCTAATGGTTAGGTCTTGAAAATACAACATAACATAGTAGCAGCAAACATAACTGTTGCAACAAGGATTTTGCATAATGACAAAGATAGCCAGGTGCATATATTACTTCAAAAACAGAGATATCACAAGTTTTTCATTGACCGGGATTACCCATGATAGCAATAAGAAACCTATCACTGCTTCAGCAAATGTAGTGCATCAGTTTTATTCTGTGGAGTAGTTCCCTTACCTTCTATTATTCTTCCAGTCTCCCACCTCAAGTTCCAAAGTGCCCTGGGAGAGACGAGCGTGCAAAACAGGCATCAGTCCACCAAGTGTGTGGAGGTGCCCACACAAATAAGCAGTAGCTGAACTAAATAATGAAAAATAAATAGAATAATGAATAAAGACAACTTGTGGTACCAAACTAATAAAAATATTTCTTCAGGAAACCAAGATAGGTAGAGTAACATAAAAATAAAAACGATTCATTTTGATTTTGGAAGCCTACATCACCTCATTATTGACTGAATTCCTGGTGATGGAGAAAGAATAGTGGATGTTGGATAGTGTCCAAACCAAATACTGTGGTTGCTCTGACTGCTTTCCTTGGCCAGTAACAAAAGCTCTTCCATCCGTCTCTGAAATGGAAGAAAAATAGATCTTTAATTAGGGCTCAGGCTGAAATCTAATGTCAACAGATTAAACAATTCCCTTGAAGTATAAGAATAAGTATATTACGTTTCAGGCTAAAACCCTAGTAATTAATGACTTGTATGGACCTTTGTAAGTTTCAAACTATTTTCACATAAAATACAATTCATTTCATCCTAAAAATGTCTCTTTGCTAAGTAGGGAAGGTATAATATTGTCCCCATGTGATAGATAAGGAAACAGAAATAATCTTTAACTTATATTTTTATTTATTTATAAATTTCTTAATAAAAATAAAGAGCTACTAATCTTTTCAGTCTTGTATACCACATTGTAATTAATAAAGAGGATACTGATACTAAAACAAGATGTAAATATGTCCACAGAAAGCCTTGTGACAGGCTGAAGGTTTCCAACTGCTCTACTCATAGTAGCCAAATTAGAAGCCATCAACAAATTGCATATATCCATACAATGGAATACTACTTAACAATAAAAAAGAAAGAACTACTGATATGTACAACAATATGGATAAATCTCAGAAACATTATACTGAGCAAAAGAAGGCAGATAAAAGATACATTCTATATGATCTAATTCATATAAAATTCTAGAACAAAATTAATCTACACTGGCAGAAAACCAAATAGTTGTCCCCTGGGACTGGGGGTGGAGACAGACTTCACTCACAAGGGAACTTTCTGGGATAATGGAAATGTTCTGCCTCACTTGTGGGGAGAGTTACACCAGTACATATAGACATTTCTCAAAGCTCTCCCAACAGATGAAATGAGTGCATTTTATTCTATGTAAATCATCCCTCAAGAAGTTAATTTCAAAAATAACTTGTACATATATAAATATACATTAATTTTATCTGTAAAATGCTTATAGCAATAAATTCCTGGGCCCCACCCTCAGGTTTTCTAATTTTATACATCTCAGGTAAAGCCTGGGAATCTTCATTTTATAAGACTCCAGCTGATTTTTATGCAGATGATCCTTGAATTACACCTTAAAAGACATTTTTCTAAGGAATACATTTTAGAACAACATGTTATCAACTCCATCTAAGGACACTTGGTAGGTAGAAAACAAAATGCAGTTTAATTAAATAAAATGCCTACGACAACACAATGCATTAGACGATATTCTGTTCCCTTGATTTAAAGCCCCTCTGAACCCTCATAGCACTCTGAATCTCTTTCAGCAATTAGCAAATTCTGCCTTTTATTACAATTATTTCTGCACTGGTTTTATGCCCTATCACTGGATTAAATTTCTGAAGAGGCCAGGGACATAAACTCATCATCTTTGTTTTCTTATACATGGGCATATAGGTCTTATGGGTATGTGGTCTCCAAACATTTAATGAGTTGACATTTGTTGTACCAAGAAGCAATGATAGGTTCTCAGATGTGAATTTCCAGACAGTTTTGGCCAGCAACAGTTTTCACCTATGTTTAAAAAAATACTTTAAAAGAAAGTTATTTATTTCAATGGTTGTCTTTCTCTTTAAAAAATATAGACCTTTAGTTCAAAAAGGCAACTGCAGGGTTTTAAGAATGCCATATAGTGTACAAAACTACATGGCCTGTACGTTACTAAGTGCACCTTGCACTCAGCACACCTTTAATAAATATTTATTAAATAAACAAAAAGTGAGGTACTTCTTTCCCAGATTTTGGGACAAGAATAGGGATAGCAATAATAGTGCTGACTGAGGTAGCCAGTAATTTACTTGTATTTTGGCCATATCTGTAACCACAGTAAAATTTTTCTCATGCATTTCTAGATGAGGACTCGTTTACCTAGGATAATTTTAAGTAAGCTGCATGTATCTAATAAAAATAGGTTATTTATCAAAAGAAGTGAGATTTTTACTCTACCTCATCTAAAATTCCAAAGAAATTATAGGGTCTCTTCGGCCCTGGATAAAAGGTGGCATCCAAAGAGATGAAAGAATAGTTGCCAAAGGAAGTACTGTGGACGTAATGGAAAGAGCCATCTCTATGGACAGCAGAATATTTCCTAAAAAATATAATACAGAAAAGTTTTAGTGTAATCATTAAAAGACAGAATAAGTTTATATTCCTTTCCTAATATTACATTATATTTTGCCTCGTTTAAAAAGGAAATTTCCTGACATGAAAAAGAAATACACTGAACTAGATCCACAATGGATAAATAGTAAAAGAAATGTAAATAATTTTTTCCTATTGTTCCAGACAGTAACCGAAACACAAAGTGAGGGGCAAGTTTAAGCAGTCCACTAAACACTTAAAAAGATATCACTCAGAGTCCAGTGAAATGGTACTTACCAACATTAAAAAGTGTAGTGAGGTCCTACTAAGTACCTAGTAGAATTCTTGGTGCTATGAGATACAGCTGACTTCTTGAACAGGACTATGGACACTTAACTCACAATAATACCTTGTAAAGAAATGATCAGACCAGGAGGAAAATGATAGTCTAGATAGAGGTCAGTAAATCTTTTCAGTTCCTAAAAATACACTGATAATATATACAGGGTCCCCATCCAGTAATGAAAGTGCTCACCACCTTAAGTATCAATAGTGGTCAAATGTCCTTAAAGTAGGAGAGTGAAGAGTAGGGAGAAAGGATAGGTAACACAGTACACAAAGTAGGCACTTGTTAAGTATTTGTTTAATAAATGTGAAGGATAATATACATTGGCATATAACTGTATTATTCAAATATCAGAAGATTATAAGAAAATATCTAAGTGTCTTATATGACTTCTTCCCTAAAAGCATATATGAAAACATACAAATGAACTTCTAAAACTTAATGTGCTATCAGGGAGCTATATAAAGTCACAAATATATATCCATCAAATATATTATGAAATAAATAGGTATTATAATTAATAGTCAATTTTATTGCCTCTCAGTATTTTTAAATTTTCTATTTCAGGATTTCTTCCTCATTAACAATTTTATTTATATTTTCCTGATTAATTTTTTTCAGAGTTTTTCTTCAGGATTTTATAATCTCATATGTTGTTTCTATTCCTATATTTTTGACACATTAAAACCTAACTGCCTTAAAATAAATCCAACTATTTAAAGGCAGAGGTTAAAATTTATGATAGTTAATAATATTTCTTGAATTCTGAATTTTGGCATTGTTTGGGGTATTCCTTTTTTTTTTTTTTTTTTTAAGATTTTATTCTATATTTTTAGAGAGGGGGGTGTGGAAGAAAGGGAGAGAAACATCAATGTATGGTTGCCTTTCACCAGCCTCCAGGCTGGGAACCTGGCTTGCAACCTGGTTATATGCCCTGACTGGGAATCAAACCAGCAACCCTTGGGTTCACAGGCAGGTGCTCGATCCACTGAGCCACATCAGCCAGGGCCAGCTTTTTATCAAAGGATTTCTAACAGCTCTTGATTTTTGCCTGGATCCATGATTTCATTAGTTATAAAATGATGACATTCAAACTGCTACTCCTTATTATAGGACGATTAATTAGAATAGTCCTATAAAGAAATAATTTGGGTTTGGGTTCGCTGGCCACCCAGACTGAGCCACTAGCCAGGGCTCATTCTAGTTTTTAAAGCCTGGTGTGTTTTTCATTTTGATTTTCTGTCTTTTTTTTTTTTTTGCCAAAAATATATCCCTCAAAGTGTCTTACTTTTCCAAATGTTGCCTGTCTTTTAAGATTGTACTCAATTTTTTTTTCTCTCTTTTTTAAAAGACTTTTTTTTTTTTTTTTTTTTTTAATTTTTAGAGAGGGAAAGGGAGGGAGAAAGAGAGGGAGAAAAACATCAATGTGTGAGAAAAATCTGTTGCCTTTCACATGCCCTGGCCGGCAACCCAGGCATGTGCCCTGGCGGAGAATCAAACCAGTGACCTTTCGATTTGCAGGCCGGCACTCAACCCACTGAGTCATAACAGCCATGGCAACACTAGACACAATTTCCACTTCTTTCATGGAGTCTTCTTTAATTTATAACTAATAGATAAATAAGTTCTAAAAACCTAATAACGCACAGCAGAGTAATTATAGTTAACAATACTCTACTGTAACTTAAAAGATGAAAAAAGACTAGATCCTTCAGCCCTGGCTGGTGGCACAGTGGATAAGGCACCGGCCTGTGAACCCCAAAGTCGCTGGTTTGATTCCCAGCCAGGGCAACATAACCAGGTTGCAAGCCAGGTCTCCAGCCAAGTCCATAGCTGGAGACAGGTGAAAGGCAACCGTACATTGATGTTTCTCTCCCTCTCTGCCTCCTTCCCTTTCCCTCTCTCTGGAAATAATAAATAAAATCTTAAAAAAAAAAAAAAAAAGGACTAGATCTTAATTCTCCTCATCACACACAAAAAAGATAATTATGTGATGTGATATAGATATTAGCTATGATGGTAATCATATTGCAATATATAAATGTAGCACATGACCATGCCGTACGCCTTAAACTTACACAATACTATGTGTCAGTTATATCCAATTAATACATTTTTATAAATTTAAAAATAAAATCTTCTCTCTGTCCACCCCGACCAACCTGTTTTTCTGATTTCCCATAGTGATAATCACGTGTAACAAAAAATCTAGCATGTCACCAGCCATTTATTCATGTTCTTTTCTAATTTTTATCTCCCTTAGCTAGATAAGCTTCCTTGAAAGTAGAAGCTATATTTTTAATATTAACTTTTGTATCTTTCATAATATCTAACTAATGATAGGCTCTTAATAAACAACCACTATATCACTGACAATGCAGAAATAGCATGAAATTACAACCAAAAAAAGAATCTCAAGACAATGAAATAACATAATTAGTTTTCTAACTCAAAAATCCTTTTACATTTAGTCTTTTTTATATTTATGGCTCATAAAGAAAATTTTAATAGTCCTATGACATATTGAAATGAAATGACTAAGCAGCAGGGGTGACTGACAGGGATTTTCAGCTTCTGCTATGCATCAATGGCAAAAAAAATATCTCTGTGGAATATTGAAAGAACACTGGCCAAGAAAAACAAAGTAAAGAAAAAGTCCCAAACAAAAACAGAAAACTGAACCTGTCACACACATTTAAAAAGCCTTCTTTTCTAAATTACCAGAGTGTCTGTAAGTAGAAGTTTTATCTGTTAAAAAAATGCTGTCACCCATTCATTGATTGTACCCTTCTTGTAACACATCATGTTCTGTCTTCTATTACAGTACCTGTAATAATTCTCGACACTCTCCAGACTTGGAACGTTGAATGTATCTAATTAAAAAGAAAAGAGCAAACATCATGTATATTAAAAAGAATCATGCAAACATGCTAATGACTAAAGAGAAATAAATTTTCAATAATATTTTAAATTGTAGAATGCCAATGAATTAGATTGATAATTTTAAAAGTTTAAAAATAGAATTCAGATATCTGGAAACTTATTTAAGTTAGCTAGTATACTGGAGAATAAATACTTTGAATTATGTACTATTTAAAATATATATCAAGTGGATCCAAGATGGCAGAGGAGTAAATAGAAGTTACATCAAACTCCTCCCAGGACCAATCTGGAATTACAACTAACTTATAGAGAAGTCATCCTAATTAACCAACTGAACACTGGCTGGAGAGAAGCCTTATAACCACAGAGAGACAGAAGAAACCACTTCACCACAACAAGACTGGAAGGGAGCATGGAGGAGATGTGAGAGGGCTAGCTAGGCTCCCATGGCCGACAGCTGAAGTGCTAGAGAGACATTTCAGTGGCTAGAGAGGTAGCGGGATTACCCCTGAGAAGTGTGGGATCTAAACCCCAAGCTGGACTCCAGAAAGGAATCCAGATAATATCCAGCTGTGACAAGCAGCAGGGTTTCTGCCAGAGAGAGGAAGCTGGAAACTCAGACAGCCTCTTAAGGGCCAATACACAAAATTTCATCTGCAGCCACTTACCCTGGGCTCTGGCAGAGGGAGGGCAGAGTGGGCTAGGGATGCTGGAGGAGACTCTGGGGTTGGTGGCTCTTGGGAGAGAAGTGAAGGACCAGCCACCAGGATCCCTGTGCTTAGTCATGTTCACACTGAAAGATGCCATCTTTCTCAGGCAAAGAACTTCTCTCTGAATGGCATCAGCCAGAGGGGGAAGCAATAGTCCTGCCCACAGGAATTAGTCTGCCCCACCCTGTGGAGCTTAAGCTAGGCTGCTTGGCTACAGCTTCAGGCTATATCACTGCTTAGTTTAACAGACAAGGTGGATCTCTGAGAGCTCAATAAGACTTCAGCTGATCCTCCCAGGGCCCAGTGCTGATAAAAGCTGGCCTTGGTGCATAGCCTGGTTCTTTCTGCACACAGGCCCAGCAGAGGGAGCCACATGCTGCAAATTGCTGATAGTTCCAAACAGCTTGACTAGGGTCAGTCAGAAGCAGCATCTGACACAGGCATACACCAGAGTCTTTGCAGATCTACCTAATAAATAGAAATAAACACAAAGAAGCAGCCAAAATGGGAAGATAAAGTAACAGACCCCAAATAAAAGAACAAGAGAACTGTGCAGAAGAACTAGAGGAAATGAAGGCAAGCAATTTATCAGATGGAGTTTAGAATGATTATAAAGATACTCAACAGCATAAAAACTACACTGAAAGCATTAAAAACAACCAGTCAGAAATAAAGAATGCAATATCTGAAATAAATAATACATTGAATGGAATACAGTAGGTTAGATGAAGCAAAGGATCAAGTCAGTTATTTGGAAGACAAAAACACCTAGATAGAGCAGCAAAAGAAAAAAAATTTTTAAATGAGAAGACTTTAAGAAACATTTTGGACAATATGAAGCATAAAAGCATCTGCATCATGGGAATACTAGAAGGAGAAGAGAGTGTGCAAGGGATTGAAAAACTATTGAAAGTAATAATGGCCAAAAACTTCCCTAATCCAGTGAAAGAAAAAGGCACACAAATCCAGGAAGCTCAGAGAATCCCAAATAAGTTGGACCCAAAGAGGCCTACAATAAGACACATCATAATTTAAATGACAACGCTTAAAAGCAAAGAAAGAATCCTAAAAGTTGCAGGAAAAAAGCAGGTAGTTACATACAAGGGAGCACTAATTAGACTGTCATCTGATTTCTCAACAGAAACATTTCAGGCCAGAAGGGAGTGGAATGAAATATTCAAGATGATGAAAAGCAAGGACCTACAAACAAGGCTACTTTATCCAGCAGGGCTCACTTAAAATTGAAGGAGAAATAGGAACTCTCCAGACAAGAAACAGCTAATACAGTAACAAATGTTAAAGGCCTTCATTGAAGAAGAAGAATGGGGAGAGGGGGTGGGGAGAAAAGAAAGAACAAATAGAGGAAAATAGTTTAACAATAAAATGGCACTAAATATGTATTTATCAATAATCACCTTAAACGTAAATGGATTAAATGCTCCAACCAATAGACACAGGATAAGAGAACACAACCCATATATATGTTGCCTCCAAGAGACACATCTCAGGTCAAAAGATAAACAGACTAAAAATAAAGTGATAGAAAAGATATTTCATACAAATGGAAAGTAAAAAAAAAAAAAAAAAAACAAAGTTGGGTAAGCAGTATGTATATCCAACAAAATAGACTTTAAAACCAAAGCTACAGTAAAACATAAAGAAGGGCACTATATAATGATAAAGTGAACAATCCAACAGGGGGATATAACCCTAGTAAACATTTACACACCTACCATAGGAGCACCTAAATATGTGAAGCAAATCTTGATGGACACAAAGGCAGAAATCAACAGAAATACAGTCATAGTCAGGGATTTAATACCCCATTGACTTCAATGGCTAGATCTTCTAGACAGAAAATTAATAAGGAGACAGCAGCCTCAAACAACATACTCACTTAAATGGATTTAATTGATACCTTCAGAGCATTTCACCCCAAAGCAACAGAATATACATACTTTTCAAGTGCAAATGGAACATTTTCTAGGATAAAACACATTGTAATACAAAACAAATCTCAATAAATTTAAAAAGATTGAAATTAAGCAGCCCTGGCTGGTGGCTCAGTGGATTGGCATTAGCCTGTGAACCCAAAGGTCATTGGTTCAATTCCCAGTCAGGACAAATAACCAGGTTGCAAGCCAGGTCTCCAGCCAGGTCTGTAGCTGGAGGCAAGTGAAAGGCAACCGTACATTGATTTTTCTCTCCCTCTCTGCCTCCCTCCCTTCCCTCTCTCTAAAAATAATAAAATCTTAAAAAAAAAAAAAAAAGATTAAATTATATCAAGCATCTTCTCCAACCACAGTGCAATGAAACTAGAAGTCAATCACAAGAAGAACACTGAAAAAACATGCAAATATGTGGAAACTAAAAAAAAAA
>PVIW01002283.1:0-92699 GCA_004026585.1 Noctilio leporinus | reverse complement strand
GAGGAGACAACAATCCAAAATCTATGGGACACTAGAAAATCAATCCTAAGAGGAAAATTCATAGAATTGCAGGTCTATCTCAAAAAAAAGAAAATTAACAAAGAAAAAGCTCAGCCCTGGCTGGTGCAGCTCATTGAATTGCGTGCTGGCCTGTGAACCAGAGTCCCCAGTTCGATTCTCAGTCACGACACATGCCTGTGTTGCAGGCCAGCTCCCCTACTGGGGACATGCAGGAGGCGGCCATGCATTGATGTTTCTCTCCCTCTCTGTTCCCCTCCCTTTCCATCTCTCTAAAAATAAATAAGTAAAATCTTTTTTAAAAGAAAAAGAAAAAGCTCAAATAAACTATCTAAATTTACACCAAAAGGAACTTGAAAAAGAACAGCAAACAAAGTCCAAAGTGAGTAGAAGGAAGGAAATAATAAAGATTAGAGCAGAAATAAACAAAATAGTCTTTAAAAATGATACAAAAGATCAATGAATCCATGAGTTGGTTCTTAAAAAGACAAACAAAGTTGACATACCCATAACCAACTCATCAAGCAATAAAGGGAGAGGACCCAAATAAATAAAATCAGAAATGAAAGAGAAAGAACAACTGATACCTAAGAAATACAAAGGATTGTAAGAAAATATTATGAACGACTATATGCCAACAAACTGGACAACCTGGATGAAATGGATACATTCCTAGAAACATACAACCTTCCAAAACTGAATCAGGAAGAATTAGAGAATCTAAATAGACAGATTTCACCTAATGAAACTGAAGCAATAATCAAAAAACTTCTGCCCTGGCTGGTGTGGCTCAGTGGATTGTGCACCAGCCTGTGAACCAAAGGGTTGCCAGTTTGGTTCCCAGTTAGGGCACATGCCTGGGTTGTGGACCAGGTCCCAGGTTGGGGGTGCATAAGATGTAAACACACATTGATGTTTCTCTCCCTCTCTTTTTCTCTCTTCCCCTCTCTCTAAAAAGAGAAATAAAATACTTTTAAAAACAAATAAAAACATCGCAAAAAACAAAAGTTGTGGACCAGATGGCATCACAGGTGAATTTTACTAAACATTCCAGGAAGAACTAACACCCCTCCACCTCAAACTATTTCATAAACTTCAAGAGGTTGGAAGGATCCCAAACTCATTTTATGAGTCCAGCATTATCCTAATTCCAAAACCAGATAAAGACACTACAAAGAAAGAAAATTATAGGCCAATATCCCTGATGAGCATAGACACTAAAATCTTCAACAAAATATTAGCAAACTGAATACAGCAATGCATCAAAATGGTCATACACCATGATCAAGTGGAATTTATTCCAGGAATGCAAGGTTGTACAACATTCACAAATCACAAGTATGATTCACTAAATAAATAGAAAGAGGGATAAAAACCATGTGATCAGATCAATAAAGAAAAAGCATTTATGAAATCCAGCACCCATTCATGATAAAAACTCTCAGCAAAGTAGGATTAAAGGGAACACACCTAAACATAATAAAGGCTATATATGACAAACTCACTGCCAGCATCATACTCAAAATGCAAAAACTTAAGCATTCCCCCTAAGATCAGGAACAAGGCAGCGATGTCCACTTTCACCTCTCTTATTCAACATACAACTTAAAGTCCTAGCCTCACCAATCAGACAAGAACAAATAAAAGGCATCCAAATTGGAAAGAAAGAAAGTATCATCTATGTTTAGGATGATACTAAACATAGAAAACCAAAGATTTCACCAACAAACTACTAAAACTGATAAATGAATACAGCAAAGTAGCAGGATACAAAATTAATATTCAGAAATCAGCTGCATTTCTATATGCTGATAATGAACTAACAAGAAGGGAAATTTTAAAAACTATCCTATTTCTAATTACTATGAAAAGAATAAGCCCTGGCATGGCTCAGTGGATTGATTGCTGATCTGCAAACCCAAGGGTCACTGGTTCAATTCCCAGTCAGGGCACATACCCGGGTTGCAAGTCAGGTCTTCAGCCAGGTCCCCAGCTGGAGGTAGGTGAAAGGCAACCATAAATTGATGTTTCTGTCCCTTTCTTCCTCTCTCCCTTCCCCTCTCTCTAAAAATAATGAATAAAATATTTTTTTAAAATGTCCATACTAAAAAAAAAAAAAAAGTCCACACTACCCATTCAATGCAATTCCTATCAAAATTCCAATGATGTATTTCATAAAACTTAAACAAATATTTCAAAAATTTGTATGGGACTGCAAAAGGCCCCACACAGCAATAGCAATCCTGAGAAAAAAGGAACAAAGTTGGAGGAATCACACCACCTAATATCAAACTATATTATAAGTCCACAGTAATCAAAACAGCATGGTACTGCCATCAAAACAGACACATACATCAATGGAACAGAATAGAGAACCCAGAAATAAACCCACAGCTTTATAGTCAATTAATATTTGACAGAGGAAACAAGTACATACAATAGGCTAAAGATAGTTGGGAAAATGGTGATGGGAAAACAGGACAGATATGTATAGAAAAATGAAACTAGACCACCTTCTTACATCAAACACGAGAATAAATTCAAAACTGATCCAAGACTACAATGTTAGACATGAAACCATAAAATTCCTAGAAGAAAACATAGGCAGCAAAATCTCAGACATATCATAGCAATATTTTATCATATATATCTCCCAGGCAAGGGAAACAAGCTACCCAGCCATGGCTAAATATATACACTTGTCTCCTTTGAGCCAGAATCAAACCAGCAAACTAAGGATGACTAATGACTTGGAAATCAACCATAGTCCTCCACTCTACCAGATGAGCTTTTTCAGGGACTATAAAGAACTTAAAAAACTCAACACCAAATAAATAAAGGGCAAAAGACCTGAAGACATTTCTCCAAAAAGGACATACAGATGGCCAAAAGACATATGAAAAGATGCTCAACATCGCTAATAATCAGAAAAATGCAAATTAAAACCATAGTGAGATATCATCTCATATCTGTCAGAATGGCTATCATTTATAAATAAACAAGCAGCATGTGCTGGGGAGGATGTAGAGAAAGGGGAACCCTGTTGGTGAGGATGCAAATTGGGTCAACCACTGCGGAAAGTAGTATGAAAATATCTCAGACAATTAAAAATGGGTCTGCCTTTTGACTCAGCTATCCCACTTCTGAGAATATACCCAAAGAAGCCCAAAACACTAATTGGAAAGAATATAAACAACCCTATGTTCATTGCAGAGTTATTTTCATGTAAGCAGCCCAAGTGTCCATCAGTAGATGAGTGGATAAAACAACTGTGGGGCATTTACACAATGGAATTTTACTCGGCCATAAAAAAAAAAAAAAAAGAAGGAAATCTTACCCTTCGCAACAGCATGGATGGACCTGGGGAACATTATGCTAAGTGAAATAATACAGTCAGAGAAATACAAATACCATATGATTTCACAAATATGTGGAATTTAATAAACAAACTGAACTGAAATGGAAAATAGGGACAGACTCATATATGGAAAGCAGAATGACAGCTGGGTGTGTGGGAAGGCTAGGGGGTGGAGAGGTTAAGCAAAAAGGAAAAGGGACTCAGAGATGGATAACAGTATGATGACTGCTTGGGGGAGAGGGTCTTCAAAGAACTAAATGTTAATGGAAAAAATAAACATTAAACTAAAAACAAAAACAAAAATATATATATATATATATAGTGTATAAGTTTAAAGTTACAAGATTGGATAATTGTTGCTGCTTTTTTAATCATGTGATTCTGGAAACCAGCAAGGACTGGATTCCTGCCTGATATATGGATCCATGCCAAATACCTCTAAGCAGATTGAGATAGGATAGTAGGAAGCTAGGAAAACCCCTGGGCCAGTGGAATGAGGAATCTGAGACAAGAACATTAAACAAGGCCAGTTTGCGCAATTTATAGCCAGCTGGTGAATGCAAGACCATGTATCCCTTAAGCAAGAATACTTGAGAGTAAATTGATTTATACCTCTCCTCCCTAACCAGAGAATACATAACTTCCTTGGCCAGAAACCCACCCCCAAATTTCCACATTTACCCTATATAAACTTGCTTCTGAAAGCTCAAGGTAAAGTAGGTGTTAACCTGCTTCTCAGACTGCTGGTCTCTGATATTGATAAAAAGTGCAATTATAATCCAACCTCTGTATCTGTTTTTTGGCTGAGGGGTATCAGACAGCATGAGCCCCAGGCTTGGATGCCCTTTGGTTTCAATTTCTGGCCAGTGCCACTGGGATGCTTTCAGGATTCTCAGGTCAGGGGTGTCAGGAGGCTGCCTGGACAGGGAAGCCCTGACCCTGAGAAGATCTTCAGCAGCTCCCAGGCAATTTTGACATGGGAGATCTTTGGTCCTGCAACCTAGCTTCACCTTCAGTAAGAAATCGCATTTGCATTCAGAAAGCCCATCTGGTCAATAGCCATAGGACATCTTGTGGTCCACAGACCGAATCTGAAATGAGTCAACCCACACTGGGCTTTCTATAACAAACAATCTGGTAACAGGTTTTTCTGAGGTGGAGAGACTCCCAACAACTGGGTAAGAACCTGGTGTGCACAACCAGAAACCCTTGTCCCCGCCACTTAGGTTCTTTGAATCATCTAGAATCCTGTAGGAATCAGTAAGCGCTGCTTGTTGGTAGGCATGGTTCAGTGACAAAAACAACACCAACAAACAAACAAACAAACAAAACAAACAATTCCCCAGTGTGGGGTTTGGTTGGAGCACTCTCCTGGTTTTGGAATATCGATTTTGTGTATTGTTCGGTTTCCTTGTTGCATACTGCTTTTTAATTGTCTGTTCGTTTTGTTTCTTTGCTCCTCCTTGGGAGAAAGTTAGTTTCTGTTGGAGCTTTCCACTGTTTTTCATCTGTCTGAAATGGAAGGTGGTGTGAAATAAGATGCTAAGGCTAGTCCCAACCCCTCCTTTTAGAGGAGTACTTGTTTGTTTTTGAACTTTGTCTTCTTTAGATTTTTCGTTGGTTTTAGAAAGGAGTGACTCTGTCTCAATCCCATTTGAGTCTATGACTTATTAGAATTGTTTTGCAAAAGGTCCAGTAAATGGAATACGATCTTTTATGTGCAAGCTTTTCCGTTGTTACATTATAGGATTCTACTCAGAAAGGATTTAAATAGATGGTTTAAAGACAGGGGATCTCACATCCTTCCCAGACTATAAAACTCAGAAGAAAAATGAGACGTCTTAAACATTCTAAATCTTCCTGGAGGCCTGGGAGTCTCTGAAATCCAGGGAACAATAGAGCAATTAATGCCACTCCCCAAACTCTGTGGGGTGGCAGAAGCAAGGACCTGTGTCTCCTCATGCAGACAGAAAAATGGTACTTTAAAACCCAAGCCACTTCCTGCCCAAGCCTGCTCTCTCCCCTACCTCTCCTCTAGCCTCCTTAAAGTTGTCAAGGACAAAAATAAGAACTATCTCAAATGATTTTTTAAGATAATGTGGCCTGGAAAAATATTTGATATTAAAGATGGTTTAAGTTATTAACAAAATATATGTTTTCCCTGGGTTTGCAGGAATACGTTCTTTATCCATTACAAAATTGGTCAATAAGATGGCTTGACTAATAATTGACTTAAAAATCTCATAAACTTGTTAAAAAATAGATATAATTAAAATAAAATTTTTGATATAACTTTTCAGTAAATATATATATGGTATATGCACCTAAACATAATTTTCCGAAGTCTTTGGTGACTTGGAACTTTGGTGACTTGGTGCTAGGTTAAATTATTAAATACCCAGATATTTTAAAATAACTGGATACTGAAATATTGATTGATCTGAGTTTGCCTACTTTGGCTTCTTATTACAGAGAAGCTAGAAAATGGATTTGGATCTGTAAATGAATATATCTTGTACTTTACTTAAGGTATGTATGTCTCTTGAAAATGTGTGCGTGTTTGCTAATGAAAGAACCTGTTTCTAGAAGTTACGTAATGTGTTAATCAAGGCTTCTAAGAATTTAGAATTATAGTTAAGTTGGAAAGAAGTTGTATTGCTTGGTAATAGAAGGTATAAGGCATAAAAATACTTGTTGAAGTGGTGATTACAGAGGGGAGAGAGTATAAAGGGGTTAAAAGGTAATGGAAAAAATACAATTAAAAAGAAAAAGAAAAAAACATTCATTGAAGAAAAAGGAGGAAAACAATTTATCCTAAAGTTAAGTTATTTCAGAATGAGTTAAGAAGAAGCAAACTAAAAGACTGTAAGTAGCGGAGGGTCTGTGCAAGTTGAAGAACGTTTGTGAAGATGGATGTTGAGAGAAAATTATATAGGTGAGCTGAATAATAAATTTAATTAGGTAAATGAATCTAAATATTAAAAGTAAGCTGATACAGAATTTGTTTGGTTCTTTTTCAGTCTGTTAAAATGGAAAATGTTTTTCCTATATCTGCCTAGAAAGCAAAAAGTCTATGAAGTTACGTTTTATTGTTAATCAGGTACTTGATTACTCAAAAATCCTTATTCTTTATTTTAAGAACTAAAGTTTTGCCAGCCTGTATTTATGTTTGATACCTGTCAAATATCAAGCCTTGGCTGGTAGAACAGTGGATAAGGTGCTGGCCTGTGAACCCAAAGGTCGCTGGTTTGATTCCCCAGCCAGGGCACACAACCAGGTTGCAAGCCAGGTCTCCAGCCAGGTCTGTAACTGGAAGCAGGTGAAAGGCAACCATACATTGATGTTTCTCTCCCTCTACCTCTTTCCCTTCCTCTCTCTCTGGGAATAATAAATAAATAAAACTTTTTTAAAAGAAAAAGAAAAAAAAAAAGAAATACAGGTGCTTAAAAAAAATATATATATATATATATATCACTTGGGTAAATAAATAATTTAATATTGTTTCATAATGATACATAATCTTTTAGTCAAGTATATTTGACAACCTCCCCAGGGTTTAAAATTTAAGAGACTTTCTTGACCTAAAATTGGCTTTGGGTCATTTCAATGAGTCCCAGGAATGCCTCAGGGAGTTTTTTCTCCTTGTTAAGAGGAAATTTTGAACTAATTAGGCTTATTTAATAGGCTTAAAATACACAGGAAGCTTTGTAAAATAAAGAACTAATAAGTATGCTCTATTTGTATATACATATTTTGATTATTAAAGTAGATGTTTCACAGATTATATAAAAGTCTCTGAATAAATAAATAAATAAACAAATAAATAAATAAATAAAAAAGTAGCACAGTGGATAAGGTGCTGGCCTGCAAACCCAAAGATCGTTGGTTCAATTCCCCAGCCAGGGCACATAACCAGGTTGCAAGCCAGGTCTCCAGCTAGATCCGTAGCTGGAGGCAGGTAAAAGGCAACTATACACTGATGTCTCTCTCCCTCTCTGCTTCTCTCCCTATCCTTCTCTCTAAAAATAATAGTAAATAAAATCTTAAAAAAAATAAAAGTCTCCAAGATTCTACAAAATTCTGATACACTTTCATTTGTAAGTTTAGTTGTTATCTTAAAATGTTGTTTTAGGAAAGGAAATTCCTTTGCCAATTACATTATAATAACACCTGTAACCATGTCATTTTAAGAAATTTTTTTTTGCCATTTGGAGATAGCCATTGTTTTACTCCAATGCAATTGCAAAAATATATTATGTCTTTCAAAAGGTTTATAAAAAGGACTCTGACCTATTTTAAATTCATATTTCTGAGAATAAATTTTCAGATTATACCTTTGAATGCAGATTTCTAGAGCTCTGTGAAATAACTGGATTTATATAAATACTTGCAAATAATCAGGATAAACAAATTAATTATGGGACATAAACTTAAGACAATTGTGGCTTTTATAACCTTTTGTTGAAAAAATGCTACTGTTTAATCTTTTACTTTTCAGACATAAAAATCCTTTTTTTTCCCTTATAGCAATTTTGTAAAATATAGTTTACAAGCAATATCAAGGCATGCGCTTCCCCTAAGAATTTTCCCCTCCTAAATTCCCACATTTACCCTATTTAAACTTGTTTCTGAAAGCTCAAGGTAAGGTGGATGTTAGAGTTTTTATCCATCACATTCTTAGGCTGCTGGCCTCCTATATTAATATGTAATTATTATCCAACCAGCCTCTGCATTTTGGCTGAGCCCCAGATTCAGCTGCCCTCTGGTTTCAAGATCACTTTGATAACAGGACCAAAGCCCTTTTTTTCTTATATCCACTAATTGGGATCAGGAAAAAAAGAGAAATGTAAATATAGCTGAGAAAGTTGTGAGCCAGATATTCTATTTCAATTTAAAATTCTTACTTGCTTTGTAAGAGGGCATGTTTTGATCAAATCAACATCTGTGTATTTCACCAGATAGTCTTATCTGTTTAAAAAGGTAGGGTTTTAAATATATATAATTAGATACTTACCATCAATGAATAATTGAATGAAGCAGACAAATGAAGTAACTAATGAGAAAGTCAAACAAACAACTCTACTACAATAAGGATACTTCTGGAGAAGAGTTCATTTCCTTGCTAACACAACCAATGATAATTAAAAAACAGGAAGTGATTATCCATTTTCTCTCCCCATGCAGAGGGGGATTTATTTGCAATTTTAAGTTTTAAATTTATATACAGTTAAATTCATTCTTCGTAATATATAGTACTCTGGGTTTTGAGAAATGCAGACGTGTGTACCACTACAATCAACAAACAGAACAGTTCCATGATCCCCCAAATCCTCTCATGACTGGATTTATACAATATACAGACCTAGAAAAATGTGGTTTTTAAAAAACATTGACCTTCTTGGATTTTGCTAGCTTTTCTTCCACGTAAAGAAGGGACCATACCAACTTTCCCCTCAAAGGCCAACAGTGGCATCTTAAGTTTTAAAATTGCATATTATAATTGTATTTCAGAGTTGTGACCATCAGTACCTCTAAACCTATGGTATAATGTCCTATTTTAGAATTTTACAATCTAAACTAGAGAATCTAGACTCCTGTAAGAAATAAAAATATAGTCTTTCCCTGACTGGCAGCACAGTGGTTAAGGTGCCAGCCTGCGAACCCAAAGGTCGCAGGTTCAATTCCCCAGCCAGGGCACATAACCAGGTTGCAAACCAGGTCTCCAGTCAGGTCTGTGGCTGGAGGCAGGTGAAACGCAACCATACATTGATGTCTCTCTCCCTCTCTGCCTCTCTCCCTTCCCCTCTTTCTAGAAATAATGAAATAAAATCTTAAAAAAAAATAAAAATAAAAATATAGTCTTAATTACAAGTAGGTTTTGACTCTTACCATGATTTCCTTTGATATCAAGCCATTTGGTTTTTTCTATGACCTTTGTCTTTTTCAGAATACGGTGGTAAGTTTGCCATTCTACCTCATACTGCCTGGATCCCCATGAGTGCTTTGTTTTGGCATCTGTCAGATCTCCTGTAGATTTACATAACAATTGAATCACAATGCAAAATAAACCCATGGACGTTCAAGTTATTTTAATGTACAATGCAAGACAGCTACTTAAAAGTACTCAATATGTGTAAGCATAGCCACTTAGGAGTTCATTTATGTCCAAAGCAAACCATCTAAATTGTTTCAACAAGGGCTGTATTTGTTCCTTATAGGTTAGCAAGTGTCTCTTTAACCTCCTATTATTTTAGAAATAGGTTGTGAAAAAATATATCTTTACAGAGACCACAGACTCTATTGAAGACTAAGAAATTCCAACAGTTTGGGCAGGTGCCTAATATCTATGGCAGCCATTATAATCTGACCAAGTATTATTTTTATGGCAATAAGCAATCTAGAAGGTGTAGCTTATACAATGAAATCCCAACATTTCTAGAAAACTAGACAGATATTTTAAGTTTTCCATAAAATGAGATTGCTACTCCATCATATCAGTAGAGGTGTTTCAGTAGGATGGGGGATGGGAGGTGGATATGAATCCTGCAGTAGACAAGATACATACTCCTTTAGCTTCTTCTAGACAGTGTGGGAGCAAATGGTTAGGGGTTTGAAAATTGTAAGAAACCCAAATCACAGAAGTACCAAAGGATGAAGAAAAAGTCAACTAAACCTCAAGCAATTGATAATATAAGATTAACTCTGTAAGAATATGGAAAATGTATTTCTTTAAACAAAAGATAACTTTTGATTTGTGGTTAAAGGGCTTTCCCTAGTTCTCTCTCAAAACCAGGACTGCAACAACAAAAACACATACGAATACAGCAAACATTAAGATGAGAACACCGAGTCCTACCTCTATTGCTTTAACAAAGCCTTGCCCTGAGCAGTCTTTTAGTCTGGGTCTTGCCTCAGTTATCCATAGGCAAATTGAATTATAATGTGTTACCTCCTCTACAGGAGGAGGGCTCACCTGGGGCTGTGGCTATAATGTTCCCAAATGTCCCCAAAGTACTAAACAGCTGCAGCCCTGGCTAACATTCTATTGTACCTTTCGGACCACAGAACAACGTGACAGCACAGCAATCCTCCCTACCTGTTGCTAGGACGAGAGCTGGTTGAATGATGTCAACAGTTTCAGAACAAAACTTCTCTAAGTCTACAGCTCTGCCAGGATCCTGAAACCTGCTCAGGTGAATGTCGGATATCTGCCGAAAGCAGAGATGTCTGAGTCACGAAGAGACAGCACTGACAGAGCGCCCCAGCAGCTCTCTCCAGGGTTAAGAAAAGTCAAAGATGCAGTGCATCAAAGAATTCCCTAGGCAAGGACCGAAACCCACTCCCACCCCCAGCTCGGAGTTTGGGGCCCAAACAGGCGCGGGTGGTGCCTCAAACAGGCAAGGATCGTGCCCCATCGTAAACTGTCCGCGTCTCACCAAGTCGTGCCAGCTCTGCACCCAACCCCGCCAAGCGTCCCCGGCGTCACCTGCAGACCCCAGAAGATATTGGTGGCGCCAGAGCCCGGCGCAGGGTGCAGCCTCCGGGGAACGTGGGGCTGGGGCCACGGTGAGGTCTGGCCAGCCAGGCCATAGTGCTCCAGGAGTATGGCTGTTAGCGCCGCGGCCACCAGGCCCGCGACCACCCTGAAAGCCAACACTGCGGCCATACCGCTCCGGGGAAGCAGCCCTCGCTTGTGCCGGGCTGGGGACACGCCGCGTTGGCTGACTTTCGCACTCTAGGTCGCGGAGCCCACGGCGCCGCACTGGAACGCTGCTGCTGGCAACTGCGTCTCCCCAGGGCCTGCCCTTCGCGGCCTCCCACTGCTCGGGGTTCGGTTTGCTAAGGTAATGAAGGTGAAGAAAAGCAAACCGAGATCCCCAACACCAATCAGGCTGCAGACGGACGTCAGAGAAAGAGCAGGTTCCGGGAGGCGGAGTCTAGAATTTGTCGGTTTCCTTACCAGTAAAACTGCAATAATAATGCCTCCCGGAAGGTACTTCACAGCGTTATTGTGAGAATCAAAGTATGCATGAGGACGCCTTTTAAACTGCAGTACAAAAGCGGCAGCTGGCTTTCTCTGGCCCTTTCTGATTATTAACAATGTGCTTCCATAGTTTTTTTGGTAGGTATAATACGGGTGTTTTATGAAAGTTATTTTTTCCTAAACCCGATTGCACTTGGTTGCATAGTATTCCAATGCAGTGTATACCGTTCATTTAATACATTTCAAATACTTCCTATAGGCCAGGAACAGGAGAAAATTAGATCCAGGTTGAGGAAAGGAGTGAAGAAACAAAACAGAGTCACTAAGGTCAAGCCGATAAATATTAAAATCAAGTGGGGTAGGGCACAGGAAACAATTTTCTTCCTGCTTTAACTAGCCTGGGCACTAAAACCTTTTAACTTTTCAGTTGTGTGGCAGTGCCTAAAGGTACCCAAATTTTATAGATGAACCCTGAAGGACTTATGAATGTTCATGTGTGGATATGTATAATCTCTTACAGTTAACCCCCTGTCATGCTTAAAAAAGAATGTTTCACTGTCCAGACCACTGGATATCAGGAAGATTACCATCCTGAACCAATATATGGACTAAATGCAGGACTGACTTTTCTCAGACTTGTACTTTTTACCATGAAAACTCTCAACTTTTCTTTCTCCATCAAAACACTCTGGGTATTGCCTACCTGTGTTTTTGATATATTAATCGTAAATCCCTTGAATAAAACTTTGTCATTTTTAATTTCAGCAAAACCTCGTAATTTATTTGACAGGGTCCTGTTACTAATTTATCTAACCATTCCCTTATTGTTGAATTTTTAGATGGTTTATTGTGTTTTAAATGTTCTGAGTACACATTTTTATACAAAGAGCACCTTTTAAAAACCCTCTGAGTTATTTTCATGGAGTTACACCAATTTCAATTCATTAAATACTTTTTGAGTACCTTTAGAAGCAAGGCATAGAACTAAGCAGAAAACATAAAGAAGCATAATGATAAGTAGCTAAAGGGCCATGGTTCATTATCTTAGAAGTTTATTTAGGAGAGGAAAATACACAAATAAGTTTAACAGAAGATGGAAATGTCATTTGCCACAAGAGAAAACCAGATATAAAAGGCTGGAGGAAGGTTAGAATTGGGAGAGATCACATCTTTGGAGAGAATCAGGAAAAGTTTTATTAAGGTGGTAGCATACAAAGATTGGATAGTATTTTTGAGTGACAGAAATTAGGGGTGGGGGTAAGGAAAGCACTTTCCACCATGACCTATCAAGGTGAACTAGAACATTGAGGTGAGAAAATGTAGAACATGATGAGGAGGTAGTATACTTCATTTCACTGGGCCTGGGTTATACCTAGAGGAATAGTAATTAGACCAGACACTTGGGTTTGAGCCACATTGTGGAAAGCCTATATAAATGACAAGAGCAAAGATAGATCTGGCAACAGCATAGGACTAACCGATTGGACAGAGTAGACTTGTAACAGAATCATGTTAGAAGGACATTAGAATGATCTAGTGCTATGGTCAGAATGTGTCCCCACAAAATGTATATGTTGAAATCCTAATTCCTAATAGGGTCATATTTAGAAGTAGGGCTTTTGACCCAGCCCTCATGAATGGGATAGTGCCCTTATAAAGAGACCCTAGAGAGATCTCTGCCCCTTCCATCTTTTGAGGACGATGACAAGTTAGTAGTCTGCAACCTGGGAGAGTGTTTTGACCATGCTGCATCCTAATCTTAAACTTCCAGCTTCGGTAACTGTGAGAAATAAATTTCAGTTATTTGCAAGGCACCCAATTTGTGATATTTTTAGCAGCCTGAATGGCTAAGCGATCCAGGTAGTGAGAGGAAGAGGGGAGGGAAATGGAAGAAGAAGGAAGATGGGAGAGTGTGACACTAAGATTAGAAAAGAAAAATTAGATGTAAAATTGTAAAGTCAGAAACTACAAAATCCGACACTTGATTGGATAGTTGAGAGGAGAAAAAAAAACTTAAAAGTTAGCATCAAAATTCGGAACCCTAGTAATGAAAAAACTAGGGGTTATGATGTACATGTGGAGAGCACTGTCCATATCAATAAAATTTTTGGTTTTGTCTAACACTGCACTGCTAGAAAATAGCTGGACAAATGTTTTTAAACCAGGTTTGGAAGATACAGTTGAGACAATCTGGTTTAAAACACAAGCAACATGGCATATTATAAAATGCATTTGGAGAGCCCTTTGAGGAACCTCAAAGGTCATTTGTCAGAAATGAAATGCCATAAGAAGCTGTGTGATAGGTGATTAGAACAGACACACTGTTAAGACATTCTGAACAAAAAAACATGGTTCAAAGTCACATGGTTCAAAGGCCAGCAGTCTGAATTGAAGACCTGAATTGTAATCAAGCTGCCTGACTCACAGTGCTCAAGATAATAGAAACAGGAATTTATTTATTTAAGGATGGTTAATGATTCTCAGGAAAATACTTTTGACCAATAATAACTACAAATCAGTATTAAAAAGTGGCTTTCAGTTCCTGACAATTAAAGGAGAAAGGTAGATTTCTTGTTACGTCATAAAGAGAGCAAGCAGCAATTTACCATGAAAACAAACTTTCCTAGAAATAAAGTCAAGGGAGAATTTATCACCTGGACATTTCACAAATAAGTACAATGTCATAAATAGTTATAAATGGAACTATGTTACTCTCATAAACATAAAATTACAAATTATATTCAGACCACTAATTTTTATACTAACCTTATTCCAAGCACCATATATAAGTAGACTCATGCAATAGTTGTCCTTCTGTGTTTGGCTTACTTCACTTAACATAATGTTTTTCCAAGCACTAATTTGAAAAAACATAAGCACCCCTGCGTCCATTGCAGCATTATTTACAATCACCAAGATAAGGAAGTGGTCCAAGTGTCCATCAATAGATGAGTGGATAAAACAACCATGGGGCATTTACACAATGGAATACTAGTTGGCTGTAAAAAAGAAGAAAATTTTACCCTTTGTGACAGCATTGATGGACCTGGAGAACATTATGTTAAAGGAACTAAGCCAGTCAGAGAAAGATAAGTACCATATGATTTCACTCATATGTGAAATCTGGTGAACAAACTGAACTAACAAGCAAAATAGAGACAGATTCATATATAGAAAGCAGAATGACAGCTAGAGATGGGAGAGAGGTTAGAGATTAAGCAAAAAGGAGAAAGGGGCCCTGGCTGGTGTCACAGTGGATAAGATGCTGGCCTGCGAACCCAAAGGTCGCTGGTTTGATTCCCCAGCCAGGGCACATAACCAGGTTGCAAGCTAGGTCTCCAGCCAGGTCCATAGCTGGAGACAGGTAAAAGGCAACCATACATTGATGTCTCCCTCCCTCCCTGCCTCTCTCCCTTCCCCTCTCTCTAAAAATAATAAAATCTTTTAAAAAAACAAACAAAAAGGAAAAAGGACTCATGAACATGGACAACAGTGTGGTAATTGGATGGGGGCGGATAGTATAAGGGGACTAAATGGTAATTTAAAAATGTAATAAAATATTGTAATAAAACAGTGTTCCCCAGTTTCATCCATCTTGTAGCAGGTGTCAGAATATCCTTCCTTTTTTTTTTTTTTTTTAAGATTTTATTATTTTTAGAAAGAGGGGAAGAGAGAGAGGCAGAGAGGGAGAGAGACATCAATGTATGGTTGCGTTTCACCTGCCTCCAGCCACAGACCTGACTGGAGACCTGGTTTGCATCCTGATTATGTGCCCTGGTTGGGGAATCAAACCTGCGACTTTTGGGTTCGCAAGCCGGCGCCTTATCCACTGTGCTACCAGCCAGGGCTCCTTCCTTTTTAAGACTAAATAATATTTCATATAAATGTCCCACTTTTTAAAATTCACTTATTTCTTGATTGATGTGGATTATTTCCATTGATTGGTTATTGTGAGTAATACTGCTATGGACATCAGTATGTAGCAGACATTATTAAAGCTTTTTAAGGAACACTCCTTTACTCCTTAAGAAAACAAAAATTTGAGGAGAATTTCATGTAAGTAGTTACTACTTGCACTGTATAGGGGAACTGAAACACCTGGATAAGTAATCACCTATCAAGGAAATTCTGACACCTGTCACAATGTGGATAAACCTTGAGGCCACTGTATCAGTAAAATAAGCCAAGCACAAAAGGACAAATACTTTATGAGAGTAGTTAAATTCACAGAAACAGAAAAAAGAGTGGTGGTTGCCAGGGCTGGGAACAGGTTGAAATGAAGAGTTAGTATTTAATAGGTACAGATTTTCAGTTATGCAAGATGAAAAACATCTAGAAATGAAGTGCCCTCTGCATATCTATCCTGATTTGCACACTATTGACCTTCTTTTCAGCTTAACATGGGAGCCTCTTCATGTACAATCTGCCCCCGCATGAGGTTGCCATGGCCCACAGACTCCCTGAGAGAACAAATGGGCCCAGCCCCTTTCCTCAGCTCAGGAACTAGCACTCTTAGGATGGATGCCTATAAGTGAAAGAAGTAGAACCTGAGAAGGAAGTAGAGTTAGAGGATGAGGACAGTGGTATTAATCTATATTTTCTTTGTTTGTTGTTTGATTCTTCTTTAAAATTTGTATTTCCTTTCATAGGTACAAAACTCACGTTTATATTGCTTTGTTTTCTAAACTGATCATAACATTAAGAGGGTCACCCTATCTGAAGAGTCTGGATTAACTTTTCCACCAAATACTCCAAAACAGTCAATCGAACCAATAAGCATTCCCCAAACTGTGTATATGTTTCTAAATTTGCAAGGGGACACAGGATTTGTTTCTGAACATAGGTTCTATTTTTACACCTGTATTCCAACACCACAATGTTCAAGTTGCTGCCATTTTAATGTCATAACCAAAGACTTCTCAATATCTGCATATCCAAAAGACCAAGTATTAAGAAAAATAAGTCCCTAATGTTGAAAAGGAAGGAAATATTTCTTGACAAGGAACATGCCAGGCACAACTGAGACAATCCAGGAATTGTAGTCAATGAAGGCCAAAAAATACAAATAAAAATGGCTACGAATTTTCACACATGCAAAATGAAAGAATAACAGGAAGCTAGATAATTACTAGAATTGTAAAAATAATATAACATCTTTTACAAATGGGAACTTTCAGTCCAACCTAGATGCTTAATATCTACATGTGTGTACATTTAAGTTTATCTTTTATATTTATACAAGTTTTATCTGCACTTTTATTGCTCTCACCTTTCTGAAATAAATTTTTTTAAAGATGTTATTTATTATTTTTAGAGAGAGAGGGGAAGGGAGGGAGGAAGAAAAGGAGAGAAACATCAATGTATGGTTGCCTTTCACCTGCCTTCAGCAGGGGACCTGGCTGGAGACCTGGCTTGCAACCTGGGTATGTGCCCTGATGGAATTGAACCAGTGACACTTGGGCTCGAAGGCCAGTGCTCAATCCACTGAGCCACACCCTCCAGGGCTGAAATAATTTTTTAAACACACAATGTATTTTTTCTCATAATCTAGGACAAATTCATTTTATCATTCAAGAATTTGAGATCTGGCTATGATTCCCTTTTAGGGACATTTAAGTCCTGACCGTCTATATAGCAGAACCAGGAAATACCCCTTCTTAAACAGAGGGAAAAACATCGGTCTGTAAAACCTAACTTGCCCACAATGATACCGGGAGTTGGAGCCAGAAGAGGGACACTAACCAGTGTTCAACAACTTGGTCCTGCTCTGCCTTTTGGGGGAGCACCTGGGACCAAAACCCTGAAAGTTTCGGTGGTACTCTGGGAGCAAGGCGAGAAGTCCAGAGTGCAACCTGTCCCTCTCTCGGATGGCCACGCCCGTATCAAGGCCCCGCCCACTCAGTGACGGGCGGCTTGGTCTCCACAGGTAAACTATGTTGTTTTCTTTTGTCCCTCTGTCATACCCGTGATGTGATGATACCTTCTGAGGACTGATGTTAGATTTTGAGGAATCAGTCAGTGCTGGTGAGCTGGTGTTCCAACAATAGGGTCCCAAGGTGGTGCCTAGGGTGGAGGTGGTCCTGGGTGGCCAGCAGAGAGTTCTGAATTAAATGACCTCAAGCCAAATATTAGGACGCCAAAGACTGTCAGGATTGAACATTAATGCCTATCGAAGGAGATAGGAGGTGAGTGGGCCAGACAGGGCAGAGCCCAAATTAACAGGCTAAGACAAAGGACCTGGCCAGGATTCAGTAGGAGCCAAACATCTTCATATTGTCTCTATATAGGTATGAATCAGGAGCTCTGGTTAAATAACCACTCACCCAACCGGCTCTGGAGATATGTGGAGAGAGAATTGAGCTATCCTATAAGAGTACTGTTAAGGCATTGGGTGTGAAGGGTCTAGGAGGAAAAATTTCATCTACCCTCTCCAGTGAATGGGTAACTGTATATTTAACTGACCAAGGACAGGTTGACAAGTAGAAGAGGAATATGAGTTTATCAGTATTTTTTTTACTTGTACAGGAGTTCACATAAAAGAAGTAACTAGCCCTGGCTGGTGTGGCTCAATGGGTTGAGTGCTGGCCTGTGAACCAAGGGTCGCCTGTTCTGTTCCTGGTGAGAGCACATGCCTGGGTTGCAGTCTGGGTCACCAGCCACACATTGATATTTGTCTCCATCCATCTCCCTCTCTTCCACTCTCTCTAAAAATAAATAAATAAAATCTTTAAAAACAAACAAACAAAATAAAACCTAAAAGTAACTAAAAGATAACTCAAAGAAGCAGTTAGACTGGTGAGATTATACACCTTTAAGAAATGATTTGGGCTGAAAGGGAGGTCAGTTGTGGGTTTGTTTTTGCAAGCTCATCTTGGTGCTGGCTCTCTGTCTCCGAAGATAATGGCTGCTCTCTGCATCCAGGTCTAGAAAGAGGGAGGAAATTTATGCCACTTTGTCAAAGAGAAATTTATGCCCTGCTTTAAGCCAGATAAGGACAAAAAACTCTTCCTGCTTCTGTTGATTATTGCCTTCAGCTCATAATAATCTTTGTCATAGTGGCTTATTTCTGGGGTGGTCTATCCTGATGACCTTCATAGCTGTATTTTCTAATAATAACTTTTATTTTACTTAAAACTAAACATGTGCTCAGTTTAAGAAAGCAGTATTTCAACACATTTGCCGCTAAAAATGTTTACAACCCAGAAAATGTTGGGTTTCAAGTGTCCCCCATTTACACTGTTACAGGGTGGAAGAAGGCCATTTCCAAATTCTCCATAGCCCAAGGATATTGATCCCAATAACTCTCCTTAATAAGCCTGTATGCTAAACTCTGCTTCAGAGACAGCTTCTTTTGAAACCTATCCTCTTAACACCAGGTACAATCCAGCATCTGTTTAACTAATGTCACTAAAAGGTAACCTGATAAGAAGTTATCCTTCCAAAAAAAAAAAAGTTATCCTTCTAAAATACAGCTTGTATTTTAATAAGGTCTCAAGGTGAAAACTCTAAGATCTCTAGGAAGAAGTCTCTAACAATGAAATGAATAGAAGTGCTAATTTCTAATATGGTTTTGGAAATTATTTTGAGACCAATGCATATTTTGTGAGTTGATTTTTTAAGACTGTATTTTAAGAACCATTTATAAATTTCAATTACAATAATTTGTATCTGCATTTTAGTTTTTTGTGTTTTTTTTTCCAGAAATATTGAACATCCATAATTAGTAGGCAGCCACTGTGCTCTACGAATACAAAGCTGTGATAGAATTCCTGCTTTTATGAAGCTCACTGTCTCACAGGTTCAACAGGCATCTAAATACTTAAAAGTGCAATGAAAGCACAGAGGGAGCAATTCCGCCTAATGGAGAATGTGAGAATATGAAAACTTCTCAGAGGGAGTCATGTATAAACTAATCTCTACAGAATAAGCAAGAGTCCTGGAAGGGTGGCTCAATTGGTTGGGGCATGTCAGGGAGCCTATGGAAGGCAGAGCTGATCTCTCTCTCTCTCTTACACACACACACACAACCAATAAACATGCCCTCAAGTGAGGATTTTTAAAATAAAGAATAAGCAGAAACCACCTTATAGAAAGAGGTGTGATAGTGGGGGAAGGGGCACTCTAGGCCAAGGGACTGACAAACCTATGCACAAGTGCATAAGTATGAGACTGTCTGATGTGGGTGAGAGATACAGTGTGAATAGTTTAAGGTGAGGGGTGGCAAGGGGACATTAGATTAGCAAAAATTATTTCAAACCAGATTGAGAAGAGCTTTGAATACCATGCTTAAGGGTCTAACATATTGAGGTAAGAGAGTCACATGACCAGATTTATGTTTAAGGATAATTGTGGCAGGACAATAGTGGATGAGTATGAGCAAGAGAGTAGAAATAGGGAAAGCAACAAGAAAGGTTGCTCTTCCCTAATCTGAATGAGGGATATCAAGGATTTGTACCAGGCAGGAGGAATCATGTAGTGTCACATAGAATATATCCCTCCAAAAGAGGTCAGTTGAAATGGGATCAGTTACTGATTCTCAACTCCTGATTGTTCATTAGGATCCTTTGGGAGAGGTTTTTTCTTTTTAAAAAAGTATACTCAAGTCCTATTCCTATCTAATTAAATCATAATACACCAGAGAGAGCCCTGACATTGAAATTTTTAAAAAGTTCTCAGATGATCCATATGTGTAATCAAGGTTGGAAACTTCTGGCACAACCCATAAATGAGTCGTCTAAGGAAAACATGGTTCTGAGTGTGACCCAATGGAGTGTGTCACTCTGGCCTGTTGAGAAAGCCAATTAATGTATATTAGTTGTTGATAATACTTTAAACAGTAAATGGCACCTACAAAGTGGCCTTGTAGCTTATTTACTCCAAAGGTTACTGTGAACTGATGCTAATTGAAAATAGAAGTATGCTTTTGCATAAGAATCAAATTCATAATCCTACTCTAAATTAGGCCTACCCACACCTTGCTCTAAATCAGAAAAGAAAAGAGTAAACTCCTAAGTTTATTTCAATTTTTTTGGCTCATGACCCATAAAATGTTTAATATAAATGTACTACGATGTTAAATGTATGCCAGATATACGATGAATTTTTTTTTACATGACAACAGACATTTATATTACTTCGTACAAAGTGGTAAAAAAGACAAAAAAAATTTTTTATAGTTGGTAGGAGAATGAAGTGGTTAAAGGCATAAATTTGGAAGCCAGACAGACCTAGTTTTGGAATCTAGATTTTGTCACTAACTGCAGTTCTTTGAACAAGCATCCTCATTTGTTCAAGCTATAATTTCCTTATGTGTACAATAATGATACTAGGAACTACATCATAGGGTTGTTTTGAGATTTATACTGTACTTTTAAAGGCATATAAAGTCCTTAATATAGTTGACATGTCTATGTATACATTTTGATTCTTGCACTCAAGAAACTAACAAAAATAAGATAGGCCATGACAAACTGCAATATAAGGCATTACGATGTTATATAAGGTCTGTCCAGAAAGTAATATGAAAAATAGAGACATTTACTGAAGAAAATACAAAATACAAGAAACATTGTGCAGAGGATCATGATGCCATAGTTCCCTTCAAAGTAGGCACCTTGGGACCTCACATAGTTCTCCCAATTGCTGTCCAATCATAATTCCTGAATCTCACTGATGATCTGAAACATCTTCCCTTTCAAAGATTATTTTAGTTTTGGAAAAAGCCATAAATCACAAGGCACCAAATCTGGGCTGCAGTGGGGCGAGTCACCTGGGTGATTTGCTGTTTTGCCAACAATTGCACAAGACATGATGCACGAGCAAGGGCATTGTCGTGATGAAGCTGCCAACCCCCAGCTGCCCATAGCTGCAGCCTGCTGAATCGTAATAGTTGTGGTTGAGAATGTTCAAGCATAATGCAAAATCTGATGCAGATTTCTTGCTCTACTTGCTCAGTCATTTTGAATGCAATGGCCACACAGTACATATGCTCACTCAACAGCATCTACCACCTTCACTGATTAGAACAGTGAAGTCATCATTGTGCACACATGCACATTCCAGTCCACTCTCCTTGGTTGCCAGGTTACACTGATATCACACAAACTGTTCTCGTATTAACAATGGTTGGACTTCTCCTGGAAAGGTCTTGTAAATAGTAACTTAATAGTTCATGCATCAACTAGGAATCTTTCCATTTCAAAAAATAAAAACTGCTTTAGCTATCTTAAGAAGAAAGTGTATCTATTGGAAGGATATCAGGGACTTGTAGATTCAATAGGAGGCTGGGGACAGGCTTAGAAAGCAAGGCTGAGAAACCAAAAAAACTGATGACCAAGAAACCCAAGGCAAAATAGTTTTTTAGCAAAGAATAGATCGAATGAGCAATGCTGCCTCAGAATAACAAGCAGGAATGAAATATAACCACATGCTTGGAACACTGTCTCTAGAAACAAGACTTCCCCAACAATAGGAAGACCTCTTCCCTTCTCCACTTAATTGAGGAACTGCCACCAGATTCAGGGCAGCCAGATTAAAAAAAAAAAAAAAAAAAAAAAGAATTGTACTGAACAATGCCAGACATTTAGGACTTTAGGTGGTGACTTATTAATAGTCTTATTACCACATCTATTTTATAGATGAGAAAACCAAATCTCAATGAGGTTAATTCACCTAAGGTCACACAACCAACAAGTTCAAATCCAGAAAATTTGATTCCAGAGGGTACACAGCTAATAGTTCCTTTAAGAGAAGGGGAAGATCATCACATCATATCTGGCTAGATAAGGGAAGGAATTAACAAGAAGGTTTTTTGAGCTGGATAGATTGGGTGGGTATCTACCTATATACCTAGAGGTGGGTATCTACCTATCTGTCTAGGCACTGAGTACTTCTCTTAAAAAACTATGGGTAGATTAAAATTTTTACACAAGAATAAATACTGTTGTAAGAAAAAATAGTAAATACAGGCCATGGCTGGGTAGCTCAGTTAATTAGCTCATCTGGTTAGAGCAGCATCCTGATATGCCAAGGCTGTGGATTTGGTCCCCAGTCAGGGCACCTGCAAGAAGCAACTAATGAATGCATAGAGAAATGGAACAATGAATTGATGTCTTTCTCTTTCTAAATGAATAAATAATTTAAAAAACCAGAAAATACAGTGCAGTAGAAAGTAGGAAAATTTTTTCATGATTTTGCAACCTCAGGGGTAATTAAGAATAGTATTTTGGTATTAACATTCTTGAACTAGTCTTTGGGATTTTATCCTTTGGTCTATCATGTATGTTGCAGACATTTCTTCCCAGTTTCTGTTTACTTTTACATTTTTATGTATCTTGGTGCATTTTTGTCTCACAAAAATAGAACCATACTGTTCTGGTAACTTGTTTTTTCTACTCAACAATATATAGTGAGTATGTTCCCAAGTCAATAAGAATGCCTTTACAACTGTAAATAAGAACACTTTCAAACTGTATGGTCTTAGAATCCTTTTATACTCTTAAAAATTATTTGGAACCTCAAAGACCTTTTGTTTATGGTGATTATATCCATTGGTAGTTACTGTATTAGAAATTAAAACTGAGAAAAATTTATATCTATCAATTTGTTTAATAATCAACTCAACAGGTGTTAATATAAGCAACATGTTTAAATTTAAAAATAACTCTTTTCCAAAACAAAAAAATACTGAAGTGTGGCAATGTTTTAGATTTTTGCAGATCCCTGTAATGTCTGGCTTAATAGAAGACAGCTGGGTTCTCATACCTGCTTCTGTAGTCTATTGTGTTACGCTGTTCAGTTGAAGCATATGAAGAAAACCTGGCCTTGCAGATACTTAGTTGGGAAAGGGAGAACTTTAATAGCATTTTCAGCTAATTATGGATATTCTGTTCTGAAACTGCACCCAAACTGGGCAAATGGTGAAATCTTAAAAGATTAAGTCAATGTGGAAGCTGAAGCCATAAAAATGAACTTTCTGTTCTCTGCAACTCCATAAATATTTGTACTCCATAACTCCATAAATTCTATTGGTCTGTTTAGCAATGTGAATGGGTCTTTTACTCATGCTTGATTTTGTAACATCCTGCACTTGTCATTTGGGAAATACTGGCTTATTGAGTTATATTGCTTTTCCAAGTGTCAAGAAATTTCATTATACAATGTCCAAAAATTACGTGCCAATATCACAACCAATTTCATTGGGACTTCGTCAAGTTCACATGGCAGATGAAAGTTCTCTATAAAATGTTCACTTGAAAGCTCAAATTCTATCACTGCACATTTAAGAAAATGCCTGCCAAATACCTGTCTAAATAACCCTTTGGTATCTGTCAATTGTCCTTTCAAGTAAAAATGGTGTTGCGTGAAAAAAGTGGCTGGTTCAGTTAGCAACTCAATTACAGATGTGCTTTTTTTCTGTGCACGTCAAATATCACACACAGCAGAGAAGCTTTATGTGTGCTTTTCATTTCATCATAACAATATTTCAAAGACTCACTGGTTGAGATGTAATAAAATTAACATTTTTACTGCTTCCTCAAGGGCATTCTTAACATAAACAGGCTACTTCCCCTACCCCAGCACCCCTGGGTTTTTAACTGCATGAGCTTGGTGGTGAAGAAATTACTACTAGTTTCACTTTGGAGACTATTTGGGTTTGATGCCACTGCCTTGATTTTGTGCTAAGAGGCCAGCAGTTTCACCCACCATGACTTCTGCATGATTAAGTACAAATACAACATTTTTAAAAAGACACATAACTACTTTGTATCACTATAAAAACTGTTTACCTCAGACTTACTGAGTCTTGGGAACTCACAGAGGGTCTGTGGCCCACACTTTGAGAATCACTCAAGTGATTCTACCACACTTTTTAAATAAAGATTTTATTTATTATTTTTAGAGAGAAGGGAAGGGAGGGAGGAAGAAAGGAGGAGAAACACCAATGTAGGGTTGCCTCTTACCTGCCTCCAGCTGGGGACCTGGGGCTGGAGGCCTAGCCTGCAACCCTGGTTATGTACCCTGACTAGGAACCAGTGATACTTGGGTTCACAGGCCCGTCCTCAATCCACTGAGCCATTGCTAGGGCTATTCTACCACATTTTAATGGTTGCAGAGTATTACATTATATTAGTGACCATAGTTTATTTGGCCAGTGTCCTTTATTATTGAACATTTGAGTTGTTTCTAATTTTTCTCTGTTACCAATGATGTAGTTAAAACTTCACTTCCATCCTAATTTATTTCTCCAGGATACAGTTTTAAGGATGGAATTACTAGGCCAAAAAGAATGCATTAAAAGGAAAAACAACAACAGCAACAAAAACCTTCTATTGCCACATCGCCTTTCTGTAGATTTATCAATTTACACTTGCATTTTACAAAAAAATGAGTATCCCTCCAGCTTACCAATGATTATTATTATCTCTAAGAAAAACTTACCAAATTTGCAGGCAATAAATGGTACCCAATTTTTAACTTATATTTTACTAAATAAAAGCTAATTAAGTTTAATGTATTTATAAAAACTGGTGTTGAATATTTATGTATTTTATTAATTTTTCTATTGTAATTGTCTTCTTTAGGATTTTATCCTTTACAGTCTTAGTCTGTTAGACATTTCTTCCCAATTTTTAACTTCAGTTTTGTGTTTTGTTTTAATGAAATTATGGTCTTTTTTTGTCTTCTGCCTTGTCATACTCTAAAAAGCCTTCTCCATCCCACATCATACGCTTTTTAAAATAGTTTAACCTTAAGTTAATTACATTTTCTTTTCTTTTTTTTTTCCTAAAGATTTTATTATTTTTAGAGAGAGGGAAGGGGGGGGGGAGAGAGAGAGAGAGAGAGAGAGAGAGAGAGAGAGAGAGAGAGAGAGAGAGAGAGAAACATCAATGTATGGTTGCCTTTCACTTGCCTCCAGTAGGGAACCTGGCTGGAGACCTGGTTTGCAACCTGGTTACGTGCCCTGGCGGGGAATGGAACCAGTGACCTTTGAGTTCTTAGGCCAGTACCTTATCCACTGTGCCACCAGGCAGGTCACTGAAATTTTTATATACGACTTAAAGATCTGACTTAACTCTTTTCCCAGTTAACTTTTATTATTTCCTAATCGTTAGGAACTTAAAAATATTTTCCCTTTATTAAAAAATAATTGTAAACAATGTTTTGTAAATTTAAAACGATACCGATGAAGCTACAGTAGCTCTTGACCACTTTACTCTTCTCCCTATTCTCGGAGCTCTTTTTCTCCCGTTTTAGAACGTTTCTTTCATATTTAAATGTACGTAAGCCTAAATACATAGTTTGTGAAAACTTGATTTCTCCCTCCCCCCGCCAAGTTATCTTTATCTTTCCACATAGATCGATCTGGTTCTTTTTAAGAGATGCATGGTGTTTCATAATGCGGATTATCATGTTGTCTCCCCTCTACCGAGGAGTTACTAAGTTTCCAACCTTTCGTTCTTTCTTCACCACTACTCCCTAAAGAGCTGGGGCCCGAGTTTTGAGGAGCGCATGTACGTGCCTACGGGCTGCATTCCTAAAGAGGTGGTAGCTTTGAATACTTTTTCATTCTGTGGGCTCTAGGGAGCCATTGCAGGTACCTAAAGAGAACACATCCGGACCAACTACACGCCAGCCCCGGGAGTTTTCTTTCTTTAGCCCCGGGAGTTTTCTCCTTTCATCAGGGACGCTGAATTTGTTTTTCACCTCGTAGATTCGACAATTCAGAACATCGAAGCCCACCGCGATCCGCCACTGAGCACCAAAGGCTAAGAACTAAAGGAACACCTTTCAGCTCTTCCGGCCTTGGCGTTGGCTTCCGGGAAGCGGACCGGAAACTGCTCTACGACTCTGCGTCAAAAGCGACTTCAGGGGCCGTCGTAAAAGTGTCGTCCCTAGCCTCTTGGACTGGCCACAGGTTTCCGCTTGCCTCTGGCCGGGGGTCTGCAACCAGAAGGGTCAGTTTCCTTCAAGATGGCGGACGAGGAGGCTGGGGAATCGGAGAGAATGGAAGTCAGCCCCGACTTGTTCCAGACCCCGCAGCGACTGGCAGCTGTAAGTGCTTGTGGGCAAGTTCCTCTTGCACCCCCCAGTTCCTCCCTACCTCTCAGGAGGATTGGGGCTAGTCTATGGCGGCTCTGGGAAGGGAGTTATATGGATTAGTCTGAAAGGAAGCCACCATATAAAAAGTTAGTCATCGCCCACGTTCTTGCTGATCAAGTCTATGAAATAGAATGACCTGGTTACTTATTAGTAGTGATGAGCTCAAGCATGTCTCCTTCCTGAAGTTGAAAGGACTGATGGTGTTGGTAGATGTCTGATGTCGAGGCTGAGGGGGCTGGGAGGAAAAGCCATCTTCCAATCGACGCAGCATTAACCCCTCTTGACGATGGAAATCCAGGATGCAGCACTTACTGTTATATGGCAAAGCTGCAGAGTAGGATCTGGGAGTGTCAGGGGATGCTGCCATTGTCAATTCATGTCAATGTATGGGCTATAGCAATTGCATCCTTCATTCCAATACCTTGAGAATCCCAGACCTAATCCTCACTAGAGAAACCTGATTTCTGTCGCTACTTTTTAAAGGTGTAAAAGAGACTTCCAGACATTTCAAGTCAGAGCAATACCATTAGTTAATATCAGAGTCTATATGTTGAAAGAAGAAGAAGGCAGAGATAGTGAGCAAGTGTGAGTCAGTCGCCTGGCTACAGAAAGAAAGCTGACTGAGGAAGATAGGAGGTAGTGGGTAACTGAGCAGTGTTCTGGATGTGGGGAGAGACAGAGGAAATCTTCAAATATTGATCAATGCACAATGTTGAATTTTATCAGTTTGTCTTGTGGGATGTACACCTCTTTCTGAAGTTTCTTTGTATGTAGTTTTAGTGAAGGCATTCTTGAAGTATTTTAACACTGCAGACACTTGAGTGTTGTTTTAGGAGAGAGCAGAGTGAGTCCCAGAAATAAGAGTCTGGCTGGGAGACAGAAACCAGGTAAGAAGGGAGTTGGATTAGGCTTTAATCATCAGTTGTGGCAGTGCTTACAGCTATCCTCCTCTACCCCAGATAGCAATTAAACCTCACTATATTAAATAGTGGGGTCTGGAACAAGTTGGAGGTTATTAAAGGAGGAAACATGCATTTGAGATGAGAAGAAATGAGAAAATAGGGAAAGCTTAGAAGTGGTGGAAACATCTGGATTTAACAGTAGTGTGTGCTTTTTACATCTTAGAAGTACTGGAGAAACTGTGCTGTGGGCAGAAGTGTTATTGTAATTTTTTAAAAAAGATTTTATTTATTATTTTTCAGAGAGAGAGGAAGGGAGAGAGGCAGAGGAGAGAGGTTGCCTTTCACCTGCCTCCAGCTACAGATCTGGCTGGAGACCTGGCTTGCAACCTGGTTATGTTGCCCTGGCTGGGAATTGAACCAGTGACCTTTGGGTTCGCAGGCCAGCACTTTATTCACGGTGTCACCAGCCAGGGCTTGTTACTGTAATTTTGTATTGCTAAGATGACTAGTATTTATTTATTTATTTATTTATTTTTAAAGATTTTATTTTATTATTTTTAGAAAGAGGGGAAGGGAGAGAGGCAGAGAGGGAGAAAGACATCAATGTATGGTTGCATTTCACCTGCCTCCAGCCACAGACCTGACTGGAGACCTGGTTTGCAACCTGGTTATGTGCCCTGGCTGGGGAATCGAACCTGTGACCTTTGGGATAAGGCCAGCGCCTTATCCACTGTGCTACCAGCCAGGGCAGTAGTATTTATTTAAAGCTTTGCTATATTAATTCCTTCCATATTGTACAGTAAAACCTCATCAATGTGCACTTCACTTATTTGGGATTGGTGATAATGGTACAGAAATTGAGCTAGAATTATGTTGCAAACTCTACTTTAATAAATATTAGATTTCACTGGGCAAGGCTTTGGGGTTTGCAAAGTAGTAGATAGATGCCAAGGGAAGTATAATAGCTTCAGGGAACTTATTCCAGTGACACAGATAAGACAGGTGTTCAAATAATTTTAATTATTTAAAGTGAAATAATAGGTATAAATTATTGGACATTTGTAAAAGCCCTTGCTTAAGAATGATTAGAGGAATTCAAGGAATTCTGTAGGTCTGGGGTAGGGTCCAAGAATTTGCATTTTCATAAGCATAAGCCAGCAGCACACTGTCATGATGAAACTGCCAATCTCCAGTTGCTCATAGCTGTAGCCTTCTGAACCATTGGAATAGTTTCAGTTGAGGAATGTTCAAGCTTAATGCAAAATTTGATGCAGGCTTGTTGCTCTACTCAGTCATTTCGAATGCTAGGGACATAGTACACATGCTCACTCAACAGTGTCTCCTGGCCCCACTAACTGGTACAGTGAAGTCGTCATCGTTCATGCACGCTCATTCCAGTTCACTCTCTTGGCTGCCAGGTTTCACTGATGCTGTACAAACCATTCTCGTTATATTAACAGTGGTTAGACTTTTTCCAAACAGACTTCATATGTGTACAGAGAGAGACACAGACACATGTGGAATGAGAGAGGGGGAAGTGGAGAGAGAGAGAGAAGGAAGTGGAACAGAATGATTCAGGAGCAGATTAAGGAAAACCAGGGAGGGACCTAGGAAGAGAGTAGCCAAGAAGCTATGTACAAGGTGAAAGTAGTGTAGTGCGTAGGGTATAGTTTCTTGAAAAGGGTGGTTCGGTGGTCCATGAAGATGGGGACTAAGAAAAATTGGGAATTCAGAGAGTATATGGGGTAGTCTGACAGAGCTGTTGCCTTCTGTTTTGTCTGCATGGCTTTTCTTTCTTATGTCTATCTCAGAAGATTCTTTTCCTTGTGTAGTACTAAGCTCTTTTTCTCTTGTCTGCACTTTTTGCCTGTGTGATTTCATTCTGTTCTGTGGCTTTAAATACCATCTTTATGTGTTCAGTTTCCAAATTTAGGTCATCTCACTTCTGAGCTCCAGAATCAAAAATCCAACTGCCTACTTGACATGTCCACTTGGATGTCTGCCTGATAAGTGTTTCAAATTGGGGAGTAATTAGGAAGTTACTACAGTAACTTATCCAAGCCAGAGTTGATGGTGGCTTGTACAAGAGAGATCATGGGAACTGAAGAAAAGAGGATGGATTTAAGAGAGATTTCGGAAGTATGGTAGAAACAAAGATTTGCTCGTGGATGAGGCTTGAGGGAAAAGGGAAGAGACAGATGACATCTGGATCCCTAGTTTTTGGCTTAAGCATTCATGGCTGTGATTGTGTCATACACTGAGAGGAAGGACTAGAATTTGATGGGAAGAGAGGGAGGCAGATCAAGAGTTTTGTTATTCCTGTCTCAGTAGATGTCACTTGTGTAATAGCTCTTGAACACAAACAGCTCACTGTCTACATTCCACCTCTCCAGTCCTAGTTACCATCTGTTGCCTAGGAAACTGCAGTGGCCTCTTAACTGGTCTTTTTGCTTCCAGTTTTGCCCTCTTCCAGTCCATTGTCCTCATAGCAACCAAAATAAATCTTTTTAAAGACTAAATCATATTCATGACAGTTTCCTGCCTAAGTTCTTCAGTGGTTTCTCATACTTGGAATAAAATCTAAACCCTTTATAAGTCATTAAAGATTCCGCTTGATCTGGCCCCTTCATGTTCCCTAACCTCTTGTTACCTTCTCCTCATTCAGTTTTAGCCTTCCTGGACTATTTCTAAAACAGGCCTATGCTGTATTTTGCTTCGGGGCCTGTGCTTTCGCTTGGTGTTTTTTTCCTCCCTAGAGTGTTTTTCTTCTGCTTTTCCTTTGTTAAAGTATTCTGTTTATTTCTTTCACTGCACTTCTTGCACTCTTTACTGTATTGTCTTTACTTACCTTTGAAATGTCTGTCTCTGTTACCAGAATTTAATCTTCATGAAGGCAATGATCTTTGACTTATTCACTAATATGATATATCCCAGTATATGTTCATACAGTAGACATTTACATAATCTTAATGAATAAGTGGGGATCAACATTAGTGATTTGTTTTAGCAAGACTGTTAGTGATTAGGGGAGGTAGGTCGTGGGTGACAGGAGGGAGGGAATGAGGGGGCATGTTAGGGTAATGGCTAACCTTGGAGTCCAGACTGAGCTATGAAAAAACAGAGAAATTGGTGGGATTTAAGGCATTAAAGTTATGATGTTGACATAAGTGGAAGGACTGAACATTATGGTCAGAAAGGGGAATTTTGGAGTGTTAAAATATGGAGGCCCATCAGGTGTTTGTGATGCTAGAGCCAAATTAGATGTGCCCCTGTATTCCTTTACACCTTTTTCATACTCTTGTTGTATGTAGCGCATCTCAGGCTATACTCAGCATTGCCTATTTAGTTTCTATCTTTCCTTCTAAACAGTTAACTCCTTAATAGTATGAACTCTTTCCTGTTCACATCTGTATCTTTACTACCTAGCACAGTGATTCAAAATTTTTATTGAATGAATGAAGAGACATTAGCTGAGATGAGTGGAGGTGGTGGTAATAGGAGTTGAAGACGTTGAGAGATAATGAAACTAAAAAGTTTAAAATTGAATAGAGAAGATTTTTATTTTATTTTTATTTAATATTTTCCATTAAAAATACAGTTTTTTTAAAATTTAATTTTATTGTTGTTGTAGTACATCCATCCTCTTTTTGCTCCCCTCTGTCCCCTTCCCCACCTACCCATTCCCCCCCAAAGTCAATCCCATCTGTTGTCCATGTTCATGGTTCTAAAAATACAATTTTTATTGATTATGCTATTACATTTCTCTCAATTTCTTTTCTGTTTACTCCCCTCCACCCAGCATCCCCCTCCCTCCAGCAATCCCACCACACTTTAGTTCATGTCCATGGGTCATGCATTTGAGGTCTTTGGCTTTACCTTTTTTTTTTTTTTAAGATTTTATTAATTATTTTTAGAGCAAGGGGAAAGGAGGGAGGAAGAAAGGGAGAGAAGCATGAATGTCTGGTTGCCTTTCACCTGCCTCCAGCTGGGAACCTGGCTGGAGACCTGGTTTGCAACCTGGTTATGTGCCCTGGTTGGGAATGGAACCAGCAACATTAGTGTTCACAGGCTGGTACTCAATCCACTGAGCCACACCTGCCAGGGCTCCTGTACTATTCATTTTTTTTTTTTTAAGATTTTATTCATTATTCTCAGAGAGAAGGGAAGAGAGAGAGGCAGAGAGGAGAGAGACATCAATGTATGGTTACTTTTCACCTGCCTCCATCTACGGATCTGGCTGGAGACCTGGCCAGCAACCTCATATGTGCCCTGGCCGGGGAATCAAACCTTTGGGTTCGAAAGTCGGCGCCTTATCCACTGTGCCACTGGCCAGGGCGCCTGTACTATTCTTAACATCTCCCTATCTATTCTGCACCCACCAACTATGCTTCTTAATCCTTGCACCTTTTCCCCCTTCTTCCCCTTCCCCCTCCCAGCTGAGACCCATCCAAATGTTCATATATCTTTGATTTTGTTCCCTTTCTGGTTGTCTGCTTAGTTTTTGTTTTTATATTTTAGATTCTGTTGTTGATAGTTGTGAATTTGTTGTCATTTTAATGTTCATAGTTTTGATCTTCTTTTTCTTAAGTAAGTACCTTGCACATTTATGTAATAAGGTCTTGGTGATGAATGAGCTCCCTTAGCTTACCTTTTCTGGAAAGCACTTTATCTGCCCTTCCAGTCTAAATTATAGCTTTCCTGTGTAGAGTAATCTTGGTTGTAGGTCTTGGCTTTTCATTACTTTGTATACTCCTTGCCAGGCCCTTCTTGCCTGCAAAGTTTCTTTTGAGAAATCAATAGTCTCATAGAAACCCCTTTGTAGATAACTTTTTTTCTCTTGCTGCTTTTAAGATTCTCTCTTTACCTTTAACCTTTGGCATTTTAATTATGATGTGTCTTGGTGTGGTCCTCCTTGGGTCTAGCTTGTTTAGAACTTTCTGTGCTTTCTGGACTTGTATGTCTGTTTCCTTCCCCAAATTAGGGATGTTTTCCTTCATTATTTTTTCATATACGTTTTCAATTTCTTGTTCTTCCTCTTCTCCTCTGGCACCCCTATGCTTCAAATATTGGCATGTTTATAAAGTTTCCCAGAGGCTCTTATGCCTCTCCTCACTTTTTTCAATTCTTGTTTACTCTTTCTGTGCTGGTTGATTATTTTTTTCTTATGTTCCAATTCATTGATTGAACCTCAGTTTCCTTTCCTTCACCCTTGGTCTTGTGTGGGTTTTTCTTTGTTTCACATAGCCTAGCCTTCACTTTTCTTTTCCCCCTGCATTTGTTATATTTAAGCGTATCTGTCAGGTCTGTGAGCATTTTAATCACCAGCATTTTGAACTCTGTGTCTGTAGGTTGGCTATCTCCTTGGCTGTTAGGTTGACTATCTCTTTGCCACTTAGTTCTCCCCGGCACCTCGATCTGCTTTGTCTTTTGGGCCATACTTCTCTGTCTTCTCAGCTTGACGGCTTTTTGTGTTTGCCTTGTCTTAGGTAGTTCTGTTGCATTTCTTACGTTGTGAGGGCTGGAGGCTTACGTATTCGTTAATGTGAGTGACTCGTTTCACTACCTCCTGACGATGTACGTGGGGGAGGGGTCTGAGGGAACAATGCTGCTTTCTGGTTGAGACCAGCAGTTTCTTCCTCTTCAACCCCCACTGGTTTTCACAGTTAGAAGCAATATGACTCTATTTTCCCCCAGCTCTGGAACTGTGGGTTGCACCTTGTCCTGGGATCACTTTCCAGCTTTAAATGTACAACTGCGCTTTTTGCTTCCGCCTTAGCTCTGGTGCTGCCGCTGCTGCCATGCTCTCCTCCCAACTCCACCCCTCCTATCTGTCTAGCTGAGTATTTCTTTACTTCTTCATTTGTTGCACTTCCATGTAGTTTAATTTTCTGAAATTTCTGCATTTTTATTTGATTTTGAGGTAGATGTAAATTTCTTCTAGTTGTGTGGGGAATGCAGGAAATCTACCTGCACCGCCATCTTGGCCGGAGGACTAGGGAAGATTTTAAAAAATTAACATTACTGAGGTATAATTTATGTATAATAAAATCACACTTTAAAGCATTTAATTAGTTTTGATGGATATCTGCCACCAAATCAGAATATAGACATTTCTCTTTCTCCCCAAAAGTTATCTTATACCCAAATGGGGTGATTTTAGTTTTAAAAAAAGGTTTAATATTGTTACGTTAATGCAAAGATATGAAAATCAAGGAAAAATCATAATCTTATCTGTAGGGGGTCTTTAAAAGATAACAATCTTTTGATATCTGACTTTAAAATATTTAGATAAAAAGGAAGGAGTGAGCAGTTAAATGCTATTATCAATGGAGGTGATTTGCTTTAGAAATTTGACACTATATCATATTTGGCCAGAGCATATTTTTCTGTAGTAAGACACACTTAGAGTGAGAAAACTGGGATGAAAACCAAGGTCTTGTGAGACTTAACAAAATTACTTCGTCACCAGAGCATAGCAAGGCTAGTGCCTGTTATTTTTTCCTCATCACCTCCCAATTTCTATTGTGAATAGCCAGGGAAAATTCTGATTTTCAGTACACTATGCTGTGTGAAATGAACAGTTTTCTTTAAGGCTTTAGTCCATTGCCTCAGGTGTCTTAAGGCAAAATATTAAAACCTCTTTAGTCCCAGGTGGTTTACTATCAACTCCTATGTGTTCATCTAAGGTATTCTGAGCTAACGTGCCTCTTATTGAAAAAGAAAAAAGCAATAGTTATTTGATGAGTTTGGTTTTTTAAAGCATTTGGTAAAGTTTTTTTTTTTAAACGTTAAAAAAATGTTAAGTTATAACCCTATAACAAGGGAAGTGCTTATGAAAATATGCTGCGCTAAATAAAAGTTACTGAAAGACTCCAGAAGAGTTATAATACTTACAAAAGTGCCTACTTACTGCCTGGGAATAACATAGGCCTTGTCTAGAAGGAGTTTACTTTCATCACAATTTGCACCTTACTAGTTTCAATGCAATATCAGCCTAAGGACATTTTTTTTTTCATCCTTGCCAGCCTTGTATTTGTAAATATGATAAGAAAGTTTTCCGTGTCTTCATGGCGTTGATAAAATAGGTTGGGTCAAATGCAGAGTCTTGTGATTAAAAACAGCCCCTGCCTTTTCTTTTCTGTTAAAATACATAAACATACTGTCAGTGCTTGGTTTTCAGAACATACTGTTCCTCTGAAACCTTTCTCTTCCTTTTTGTCTTCTGACCTTAGGTTTGTGCTCCAGTTTTCTAAGCTTTCCTTGAAGTCTTTGGAGGAATAAAATCTGCTTTCCTAACATCTGGGATACATAGTTTATATTCTCTTCCTACTCTATTCAATATGTATTTGCAAACAGACTAAAATTCTTTCTTAGATTACAAGGCAGAGTATAGACACAAATGGATAAATTAATAAATTTTTTTCCTTCTGTGGCTAAAGTTATTTCTAGCTTACCCATGAATTCCAAAAGTTCAAAGGCATTGTAAAAGGTTGTCCATAAATACACATTAAGTTGTTATAGCCCCACTCTTCCAAACAAGCCAAATAGACTTTGTTCTGAAGAATGGCAGTAAGTATCCGTATATTATAAGGTGAATTACTTTCAAGTGATTAACAGTAAACTCCATCTTTCATCACAATTATAGGACTAGGTCCCTTATAAGTATTTAATTTAAGGCATTTAGTTGTCTGCAAACTCACTAAGGTTTAATGTGGTATGGCTGCCAAAAAAAAAAGAACATGATCTTTTAAAGCATTTACTGTTCTGGATAGGAAAGATAATAAATAGTTCCACTCCTCTGCATGGAGCCATATTGTGCATATTCCATAAAAGAGGAATCAAATGGGGAGTGGTCTAGATACCATGTCATTATACATGTCTGTGTTTCTTAGTTTCTGTGTACCCAGTTTAGTCCCAGAATGAAGAGACTAATGAGAAACATAATACATATATTAATTCATTTGAAAGGAAAGCTGTTGGCTAATAGAGTAAATTGTATTGGGTTATTTTAGGCATCATAAGCTAAAAGCTACAGGAAGGTAGATTTTGGTTTAATGGTGAGCTTATGTAAGAATGGAAGTTGGCTGAGAGGAAGTGCTTTGACAGGCTTAGAGGGCTATCAGATAGGATAGGGCTTTCCTATGGGATAGGTAGTTGAACTAGTGTTGTTTTCTTAATTTTTAAACTTTATGACTCTGTCAAATGGTGTTATAAGAAAATTTTGTTTAACCAAAAGATTTCTTGGTGCCTAGAGATGTTTCAGTTACTAATCCAGTACTTGCCACATGACCAATTCTAGAGCCTCCAGATTTTACCACTTCAAAACAGAAGAATTAGAAAAAGAATTATACACTATACTTAAAGTAAGTTTCTTTTTCAGAATGATGTTCTCAAACAGGCATCCAAGTCCCTGGGGATGAGGGAAATGTTTGGAATGTTTGGGAGTTTAAATGATGTGAGAATTTGTTTTCAGAGAACAAGTAAGAAAGCTTTTTCTTAATTCCAAATGCTGGAAAAAAGTATTTTGTTTTTCTAGACATTGAAGTTAAATTTTTAAAATTTTACTCTTAAATTGGGAAAATTACTAAAAGCAGGCAAATAGAAGAAAAGCAAGCCTACTCCAATTACCAATAATTTCTGAACATGTCACCCAATGAAACAACATCCTGTGTGGTTTTTCCTATCTGAGGGAAAGGAAGACAGACACTTTCATTGAAAACATTTTTTTCATAGCTGTGGCAATCATTTGGGAAAAATCTTAGTGAAAGAGTATAATTTTATTTTATCTTCTATAAGAATTCTATAAACAAAAGACAGAAGGCTTCATGTTGTCAAGCATTTGCTTTGTTTCTGTAGTTAGATGTCTCTCAGCATTGACTGAGAATTTTTGTTGTGTACTTGTGGTAGGCCTATGGCATACCGGGATTTGGAAGGCAGAGTTCTTCCTCTCAGGGAGCTGACAATCTGGATGAAGAGGGTATCTGGCAGAGGTATAGATACTGAATGAGTACTTTCCTCAGTAGGTACTATACTGAAGTTATAGGGGAGAGAAATTTTCTTAGGTTGATCAGTGAAGTACTCAGGAGGTGGGCCTTGAGCTAAATGGACCTTGAAGAATAGCTAAGGTGGGTGGGGATGGAAGGAAAAGATGGAAGTGGAAAGATCAGTGGAGAGGGCAGTTAAAGTGTCAATACCCAGACATTTTGCCCAAATCAACCAACAGTATAAAGATAACATTTCAAAATGTTAGTTTTTCCTCCATGTAAATATATAAAATAGTTAAACAATATGAGACTTGATGCATATTGCTTTGTAACCTATTTTACTAAACTATGTTACTAGTGCCTTTCCATATTAGTAGATAAGCATCTTTGGTATCAGTTTTTAGACTTACAGAAAACTTAAAAAAATAGCACAAACAGTTCTTTTATATCCCTATATCCATTAATGTTAACATGTTTCATAACCTAATTAAAATTATTAGGGACAGGAAATTAATAATAATAAAACTATGGACCTAATTTGAATTTTGCCAGTTTTCCCATGAATGTCCTTTTTCTGTTTCAGTATCTTAGATTGCCACATTGCATTTACTTATTTCTCCTCTGTATCTTCCAGTGTGTGTCTTAGTTTCTTCATGGTCTCTTTCAATTTATAACAATGTCTTGATTTTTCCTTGTCTTTATGATCTTGACACTTTCGAAGAGTATTGAACAGGTGTTTTGTACAATATTCCTCAATTTGAATTTGATGTTTTTTAACAATTGGAATGATGCTAGATGAGTAAATTTTTGGCAAAAATACCACAAAAGTGGTGCTGTATTTTGCTCAGTGCGTCATATTGAGGGAGTCTTGGTATCATTATTTATTACTAGTGATATTTATCTGAATCACTTGGTTAGTTTGGTATTTACAGGGTCTTCCTACTTTATAGTACTTTCTATTTTTTCCCTTTCTAAGTTTAGTAGGTATGGTCAGGGAGATACTTTGAAACTATTTGGCATCATTTTAAACGTTGACATGTGGTTGCCTCTCATACACCAAACTGGGGACCTGGCCTGGAACCCAGGCATGTGCCCTGACTGGGAATCAAACTGGCAACCCTTTGGTTTGCTGGCCAGTGCTCAATCCACTAAGCCACACCAGCCAGGGTTTGGCATCATTTTAAATGGGTGTATTTCATTTTACAGATTTAAAGAGTGTTTTCCTTAATTGCAAAAGTATTTGTTAAATGATTTAAGTTAAGCAATATAACATTGTTTAAAATAAAATGTGAATATGAAAATTCTTAGACTCGGTTTCTTCTTTCCATGTAACCACTGTTAACAGTTTGATGTTTCTCCTTCCAGACAGTCATTCTATGTTTAATAAAGCATATGTATAGATGTACATGTACATTTGTTGAAAACTCAAATTTGTGGAAAATTATAAAGTAACTATAATACAGATTTTTTTTAAAAGATTTTATTTATTATTCTTAGAGAAGGGGAAGGGAGAGAGGCAGAGAGGGAGAGAGACATATATGTATAGTTGCCTTTCACCTGCCTCCAGCTACGGACCTGGCTGGAGACCTGGCTTGCAACCTGGTTATGTGCCCTGGCTGGGGAATCGAGCAAGCTATAATATAGATTTTTTAAAATAAAAATGAAATTGTTATTTAAAACTTGCCTTTTCCAATATATAGTATTTTATGGCATTCTGACCACACAGAATGGTATGGATGTACCTTTATAGATAACCATTCATGTTGACTTCACTTTTCATGGTTACGAGTGGCATTATAGTGAACACATTACAAGTTGGGCAAGTATGGCAGATTCTTTAATTTTTAAAACTATTTCCCTATTGATGTACATTCTGACTTTTAGTTTTTTGAAATTATGAATAACTTTGTGCATGAAATTTTAGATTGAAAAGATTTAAATGATTTTCAATAGATTCCATATCTATTTATTATATAGATTTTAATATATTTTACATGAAGTTTTATCTATACGTATATGTATCAATATATATAGATAGATACAGTAAAAAAGGATAGAAAAATAAGTCCTTTCAGGGCTTTTCACACTGTTAATAACATTTTATTTTTAATTCTTTCAGAGATTTTTCTATTCAAATGTAAGCATATACAGATATATCTCCTCCGTTCTCTTCCCTCCTCCCTTTATAAATGGTAGCATAACATACTCACTGTTCTGTACCTTTTCTTTGCTATTTAACAATGTAACTTTAAGAATGTTCCATGTCTGAAGCCCTGGCTGGTAGCACAGTGGTTAAGGTGCCGGCCTGAGAACCCAAAGGTCGCAGGTTCGATTCCCCAGCCAGGGCATATAACCAGGTTGCAAGCTAGTTCTCCAGTCAGGTCTGTGGCTGGAGGCAGGTGAAATGCAACCATACATCCATGTCTTTCTCCCTCTCTGCCTCTCTCCCTTCCCCTCTTTCTAAAAATAATGAAATAAAATCTTTAAAAAAAAAAAAGAATGTTCCATGTCCGTACTTGTAGGTCTATGCCCTCCCCATTTTATAATGGCTGCATTGAATTTATGTGTCATGATTTAGTCAACTCTTGTGTAACATTTAGGTTGTTGCCAGTCATTTACTATTATAGATAATGCAACAAATAAAATACTTGTAGTATGTAATTCTTTTTATACATTTGAGTTTATCTGATGAGTAAATTCTAGAAGTAGAATTTTCTGGGTCAAAGGATATATAAATATAAAATGTTAATAACTATTTCAAAATTGTCCTTCAGAGAGGATGATCTAACTTAATTTCTACAGTAATGCCTAATTTTAACATAATACTTTACATAAGGTTTTATTAAGTTGAACTTATTTACGGAGGTATGTTGAGCTCCAAGAGAGCAAAATCAGCCCTGGCTGGTGTGGCTCAGTGGATCGAATGCCAGCCTGTGGTTCAGTTCCCAGTTAGGGCACATGCCTGGGGTGCAGGCCAGGTCCCCAGTTGAGGGCGTGCAGGAGAGGCAACCAGTCACTGTATCTCTTGCACATTGCTGCTCCTCTCCCTCTCTTTCTTCCTCCCTTCCCCATCTCAAATAAAGTAAATAAGTAAATAAATAAATAATTAAAGAAAAAAGTAAACTTTTTTATATGTAAACATCTGTAACTTTCCTTAGTTTCCTGTTATAGAACCTTATATAAATTCTTTTTTTTTCTTTTTCCAGAATTGCTTCTTTCCATGGAAATCTTTAGTAAAAGGCAAAAGATTTATACAATGTGAAGAGAAATCAGAGTATCTTAGGCAAATTCTTAATTGTAGTTATATGTCATCTTATAAAATTTTTTGGACATGCTCTGGCTCATGGCTTAGTGGATAGGTGTGCCAGCCTGCAAGCCCAAAGTTCGCTGGTTCAATTGCAAGCCAGGTCCTTAGCTGGAGGCAGGTGAAAGGCAACCATACATTTTTCTCCCTTCTTCCCTTCCTGTCCTTCCCTCTAAAAATAATGAATAAAATCTTTAAAAAACAACAACAACAAAAACTCTTAATCGTTTTATAAACATTATCTAGCTGTTGTTTTTACAAACTGCAGAATTCTGATTTTTCATCCTTATTACTTCATTCTCTTGATAATTTTTTGCCTAGGCAATGGTTCAATAGTCTAAACAGCCTCACAGCTTGGTACAAGGGTGTTTTTGTGCCAAAAGGGCCAGTGTCTTACCTACAAGAGAGCTTGTAGGTTGGTACCCTGTGCCCTGTTGGCAAGTTGGGTTAGCATATGATTAGGTATACTTCTTAGTTGCCTCCTATTTTTTTGTGTAAATTCATAGACAGGTGTATAGCTAGATAGATTCAAGAAGTAGAGACATGTTCATTTGAAAGTACATTCATTCCAAAATTCATCTTCATTATTTGGCTGTATGAAAATTTTGAAAACTGCATAAGGAGTATCATGAAGAACATCAGAAATTTTAAATTTTGATTAAGCTTGATTATCCATTTTTTTCATCCTTAGTGCTTTTTGTGTCTGTCCAAGAAATCTTGACCCGCTCCAAGCATGTCAAGAGTTTTCTCCTGTATTTTCATGAAGCAGTGTCGTAGTTTTAACTTTTATGTTTAGGTCTGTGATCTATTTCAACTTAATTTTTGTGCATGGTGTGAAGTGTGAGTTAAAGTTCCTTTTTTCCCCCATGAGGATACCTAATTGCTCCTGCATTATTATTTGAAAATACTGTCATTACATCTCGAGAGGTGAATTTTATCAAATGGAGAGTACTTTGTAGGTGATTGAAGTTTAAACTTGTAAGAATAAATACACAATTAAATAAAAATTTATTTATTTCCTACTCTTTTAATTTTTTAAATTTAATTTTATTGTTGTTGTATTACATCCATCCCCTTTTTCCTCCCCTCTATCCCCTTCCCCACCCACCCATTCCCTACCAAAATCAGTCCCACTTGTCCATGTTCATGGTTCTTCCATGCTAGTTCCTTGACTAAACTGCTCCCCTTCTTAAAAAATATGGAGTGCTTCACGAATTTGCATGTCATCCTTGCACAGGGGCCATGCTAATCTTCTCTTTATCGTTTCAATTTTAGTATATGTGCTGCTGAAGTGAGCACTAAATATACAATTTTTAATAAGTAATTTCTGGGTTTTTTTTGGGTCCCCCTCATGTATGAATTAATTTTTGGATTCTTCTGTTTCATTGATAAATATGTTTATCTTAGTGCCAATACCACACTGCCTCAATTAGTATAGCTTTATAGAAAATCCTGAAATCAGATGGTATAAATCTCGTCTAAGTCCTTTACATTTCCATATTCATTTTAGAATCAGCTTGTCAATTTCTGTAAAACTCTTGCTAGGATTGTGTGGAATCTGTAGGTCATTTTGGTAAGACTAGGTATCTTAATAATATTGAATCTTGTAATCAGTGAATATAATATGTAGTTCTTCGTTTATTTGTATGTTTTAGAAATTTCAGTGTTTTGTAGTTTTCAGTGTAGCAGTCTTACATCTTTTATTAAATTAATGCCCAAATGTTTTTGGTTTTTGATGCTTTTCTAAGTGTCATTTAAAACATTTTATCCTCCAGTTGTTTGTTGCTAGTATATAGAAATACAATTGCTTTTTTGAGCAAGCTCACTTAGATATAGGGTCAATATATTGAAAAAACTGATAGCTTTTGGGGAAAAAAACTTAGAAAGAAACACCAGTTTGTCACTCCACTTATTTATGCATTCATTTATGTGCCCCCTGACTGGAGGTCAAACCAGCAACTTTGGCACATCAGGATCATTGTCTAACCAACAGAGCTACCTGGCCAGGGCTCACTTGCATCATTTTTTTTTTTTTTTATTGTTTTTAAAAATTTAATTCCTTGGGATTTCCTCTGAAGATAATCATATCTTTTGTGAATAGAGACAGTTTTACTTCTTCCTGTTCAATTGTCATGCTCTTTATTATTCTCTTCTTGTCTTATTACACTCGCAAAGATCTTTATTACAGTATTTAATAGGAGAGGATAAATATCCTTGCCTTGTTTCTCTCTTTGGGGGAAAGTATTCAGACTATTATTGCAAATATTTTTTCTCAATCTGTGACTTTCCTTTTCACCTTTTAAAGTATGTCCTTTTTCATTTATTTCAAAAATTTACATAAAGTGCCCTGGCCCAGTGGCTCAGTTGGTTGGAATGTCCCCCAGTACACCAAGAAAGGCTGTGGGTTTGATTCCCTGTTGGGGCAAACGCCTGGGTTGTGAGTCCAATCACTGGTCAGATGTGTGTAGCAGGCACCTGATGAATGTTTCTCATATCAGTGTTTCCCTTTCTCCTCTTCCCCCCTTCTTTTATCTCAAAAGTTAACAATAAATAATATATATCCTTGGGTGAGGATTTTAAAACTTTACATAAAGTAAATAACTTTATGGTTTAGTTCTGAGTTTGACAGTTGCCAACAGTTAATGTAAACATCCTCATAATATAGATAACAGAACAGTTTCATTGCCCTCAAAAATTATATCACTGCCTTTCTGTAGTCAGCCTCTGGAAACCATTCTGTTGTCTTCCATCTCTGTAGTATTGCGTTTTCCAGAATGTCATATAAGTAGAATCATATAGTCCACAGCCTTTAGAAAAAAAAAATTTATTTAGAATATAATTTAAATGTGTAAAATATAAAACTAGATATAAATGCCTATGTAACTGTAAAACAAACATGAAATACTAATAAAACAGAGAGCTAACCTGTTTGAAATGAACAATATTTATTTAATTGCAACTGAATTGCCAGTGTTGAGTGATAGAGAGTTATGCCCTCAATCCTTTCCTGTTTCTCTGCTTCAGTTCATTTGAGCTGCTGTTACTGAGTGGCATTAAAAATGTTGGTCTGGTTGGATGGTGTCAGTAATCAGACCTCACATTTAAGCCCAAATTGCCAGTGAATAGTTCCTGAATGTCTTTTTCAGTGGGGAATTTCTTGATATATTGGTTCACAGGCTGGTGCTCAATCCACTGAGCCACACCAGCCAGGGCTTTATTTCTTGATAATTGGAAAGCTGTTTTGTTTGATTGAAGATAAGGGTGGTATGGTGAATTACTGAAATCTGCAGATAATGTCAGTCAAACCCACTTATGGCATCAGATATTTGGCAAAGAAGATGGACTTCAGTAAATTCACATATATGCTTTCAACATGAACATCCCAACTGCTAAGAGGCAGCACTAGCCTTTTGAGTTTGACTTTTTTTTTTTTTTTTTAAGATTTTATTTATTATTTTTAGAGAGAGGGAGAGAAACCTGAATGTAAGGTTACCTTTCACCTGCCTTCAGCCACAGATCTGGCTGGAGACCTGGCTTGCAATCTAGTTACATTTCCCTGGCTGGGGAATTGAACCAGTGACCTTTAGGTTCGCAGGCTGGCACCTTATCCACTGTGCCATCAGCCAGGGCTCTGAGTTTGACTTCTTTTGGTGCATTTTTGATACACATGTATTCCTTTTATTGCTGAGTATTCCTTGGTTTGGGTATATTATAATTTATAATTTACAGTTTAGTTTTTGGTAGTTACCCAGGAGTTTAACTGCTGGGTCATATGGTAAGTGTATGTTTAACTTTATTTTTATTTATTTATTTTTAAAGATTTTATTTATTATTATTATTATTATTATTTTTAAAGATTTTATCTATTATTTTTAGAGAGGTGGGAAAGGAGGGAGGCAGAGAGGGAGAGAAACATCAATGTATGGCTGCCTCCAGCTACAGACCTGGCTGGAGACCTGGCTTGCAACCTGGTTATGTGCCCTGGCTGGGAATTGAACCAGCAACCTTTGGGTTTGCAGGCTGGCACCTTATCCACTGTGCCACCAGCCAGGGCTTATTTATTATTTTTGAAGAGAGGGGAAGGGAGGGAGGCAGAGAGGGAAACATCTATGTCTGGTTACCTTTCACCTGCCTCCGGCTACAAACTTGGGTGGAGACCTGGCATGCAATCTGGTTATGTGCCCTGGCTAAGAATCAAATGAGCAGCCTTTAGGTTTGCAGGCTGGCACCCTTCCACTGAGCCACCAGCCAGGGCTGTGTATGTTTAACTTTATAAGAAAGTGCTAAACTCTTCTATAAAGTGGCTGTACCATTTTGATTTCCTGCCATACTTTCCTTTTCCAATTTTCTGCATAAAAATTCTTGTTGATATTTGGTATTGCCAGTTTTAAATTTAATTGAATTTCATTTATTTTATTTTATTTATGCCTACATTTGAATAGGTTTTGTAGGGTAATATTATTGTCATTTTAATTTGCATTGTCTTAATGACTAATAATGTTGAGCATTTTTGTCATGTGTGAATTAAGCATGGCACATAAGCCACTGTAACAGTTTCTTTTGAAGAGCTGGTTTTACTTCTTTTTTTCTTTTATGATTAGGGCTTTTTGTGTTCTAAAATTTCTTTGGCACTCATTCATTTTGCTATCTCATTAATGCATGGTTCCTTAAAACAAACTACAAGTACAGGGAATGCTTTGTCTCTGCAGCCTCTAACTGATAATGGAATCACCTTTATGTATCAAAGGTTGGCCATTCCAGAAGGGAAGGATAATTCTCCTGTATTACATCTGCTGTTCTTTATTCTAGATATCTATGGTATATGTGGGCAATCACTTATTTCCAAGGATTTTTTAAAAATCACTCTCTTTTTGTATTATAAAGAATAAAATTTAAATATATTACAAATCACTTTCTCTGAAATTACAGAACTGTGCCATTACTGGTGCCCCTAGATTTTAAAGAAGGAACGTATAACAAGGTCTACTATTTTCTTTTCTTTCAGTGGTGGGATCAGCAGGTTGACTTTCATACTGCTTTCTTGCACCATTTGGCCCAAACAGTGCCCGAAATTTATTTTGCTGAAATGGACCCAGACTTGGAAAAGCAGGAGGAAAGTATACAAACGTCAATACTCACTCCACTGGAATGGTATTTATTTGGAGAAGATCCAGATAATTGTTTAGAGAAATTAAAACATAGTGGAGCATTTCAACTCTGTGGTAAGGTTTTCAAAAGTGGAGAGACAACATATTCATGTAGGTAAGAAATAGAAATTTACAGGATTAAATTACAATCTTGGTATTTTGTACCTGTTTCATGATGTATTAGCTTTCTTCGTTTATTACATGCATAATCCTACTTAGCTTTCTTTTACTTTATGCACTTACAAGTCTTTTTTTGCTAGTATAGCTTGTTTTTGAATATGATACAGTTAAACAGTTCTCTCATTTTCCCTTCATGTTCCCCAAAAATGTATGTAAATAATAGTTTTAGCCTTATTATGTAGTTTACATACTCTTATTTGGGGATAGGTAGGTGTATTTCAGAATTCTGAATACTTCTCTAGCAGAGTTAAGATAGAATCTTAATCAAACATTTCTGTGAGAAATATGTGAATATTTACAGCCAGTGCTATAAATAAAGTCTGTAGTCTAATGTAATTTCAAGTCATTTTTTTGTCACCATATGAGATTTGGTGCCAAAAGATTGTGAACTGTAGGAGCAGTTAGAATTTTGTTGGGAAAAGGAGGCCAGTGGCACAGAAACTGGAAGCAGCTCTAGGCTTTTTGTCCTTTGTGATAACAGTTGACTTAAACATTGTGGTAGTACAGGGAACTATTTTACTCCCTACTTCTGCCTGAAATTTTCAACTTTTAGATCTTAGCAGTACTTTTAGGTTTTTTCTCCCTTTATTAGGGGTAGCTTAGGTTAGGGGTGTGACTTTTTAGACTTTATAAATACAGATAATTATTTTTTTGCTTCACTATAATTCCAGGGTTGACTGGTTTATGTATAGTTACTAGTTGATTAGAACATAGTACCTTATCTTATTATCCAATGTTTTTCTTAGGAAAAATACAGTTTATGTATTTTGTGTACTATTTTGTTATATAGCATAGAAAGGTTCATTTATCTTACGTATTTTTAGCTGAAGCCCAGTCAATTTCAACTAAAGCATAGTAGACAATTGTAAACCTCAATTCTCCCAAAGTGTCATGGAGACATTTTAAATTATTATGCTTTGGAAATGATACTCATAGGTAGAAGTCAGGATAGTCGCTTAAACATCCTACAATACAAAACAAGGCAGGCTCCTCTGTGCCTAAAAAATAACTCTCTGGTTCCAAATGTCAGCACTGCTCATTGAGAAATTCTGTTCTAAATAAGTCAACAGATCATATGTATATTTAGAGAATATTATTAGGCAATCTTTAATTCCAATTAGTCTTTTGTGATTCATTTTTAAAACTTCCCAATTCTATCTATTCTTCAAAATAAAATATTTTAAAAGTTAATTTTTTATTTTGCACTAATTTACAGCGGGTCCTCAAATAACATTTTGTTCTATGTTGTTCATTATAATATTGATGAGAGGCTATAGGAACTTAACTCTTGTTTATATCAGCCTGTTGTAAAATTGATTTTATTATATGTTATTTCACTTAAAGTTGAAGAACCTATAGATAGATAAAGTAGTACATTTTAGAAGTTGTTATTAGGGAAGAGATTAAGAGAGATTAAAAAGAGAGAAAGAGATTGAACTTCATTCATTCAATAAATATTTGTTGAATACCTACCATGTACCAAGCACTGTTCCAGGTGCTTGGGACATATCAATTTATAAAGTAAGTAGAAATCTCTGCCTTTATGATACTTACATTCTAATGAATTTTGTTTTTATCTAAGCTTCATTTACAGTGAACAATCAGTTTAAGTATATTTATAAATGTAATAGGGGGTAAGATGATTGCAAATAATTTATAAAGTTGATCATTTTTTACAAAACTGATCCTGACTTGTAGCTTAGCAATTTGAAACAACTTCTAACTTCAAAGTAATGAGGATGATTTCAGAAACAAAACCAAATATCTAAATTTTGATAAATATGGTGAAAGTGAGGCCAAAATTATTTGGAATTCCATTTTGAAGCATTTTCATGTTCAGTTTGTGGACAATATAGGAGACTTATTCACATTACATTGTAGTTGTACCTTAAGCATCAGTGGGTGCAATCTAAATTTTTGAATCTGGTTTTTAATCTTTTTCAGAGATTGTGCAATTGATCCAACATGTGTGCTCTGTATGGACTGCTTCCAGAATAGTGTTCATAAAAATCATCGGTACAAGGTATGAAAACAGCCATAAAATATCTAGATTAGTAGGAATCTGTTGGTCATCTAGTTTACATTTCTGTCAGTTCTTGAATTCCTGCTATCGCAGGTCTGATATGTGAACCTTTAGTTCTGATTAAACATATCATGTGATGGGACATTTATCTCAAGAGGTAGCCCCATACAATTGTTATCTGAGTGTATCAAATTTACACAAAACAAAAGATTATATAATGTATATGAGCAGCTTAAAAATTATAAAATGAATACCCATGTAACCACTACATAGGTCAAGAAGTAAGGCATTGCCAGCTGTCAAAGGCCTCCCATTTGTCTTTCCTAGATCATAATTGTTTATACCTCACAATAATCTCTTTTGTGTTTTGTGTTAATTGTTTCTTTGATTTTCATTTGAGCTTTTCACTCAAATGACTGAAAAGTTTTATCTGTTTTTGAACTTTGTATAGGTGGAGTCATACTGTGTATTTTTTTTGTTGAGTAACTTCTTTTACTCAGTATTATGTATGTAGCTATAGTTTGTTCAGTGGTGGTGTTATAATGCCCAGTAATTCATATTGCCTTTATTTATTGTGCTGTATATGGATAATGTAGATTGCTTTCAATTTGTGGCTATTATGAACAACTCTGCTATGAACATTCTTATTTGGTACATGTGTACAGGAGTTTTTCTGGGCTGTATATCTGGAATAGAATTGTTGAGTTCTAGAGTATATAAGTCTTTAGTCATAGTAGATAACTTCAGACTGTTTTCTAAAGTGGACATACCAATTTATAGGCTCTCCAGCAATATATGAGAGCTCCCAGTGGTCCACATTTTTGCAAGATTGATTGTCTTTTCCATTTTAGCCAGTCTGGTGGTTATATAATAGTATTACCTTATGATCTTAATTATCCTAATTATTAAGAAGTTTAGGGTCTTTCCATTTCCTGTTACATTTTTAGTCAACTTTGTTATTTTGAGCTGAAATGTATTTCTTAAATAATAGTATTGGTTTTGTACTCTGGGCTTAAACAGACATAATAACTAATGTTTCTTTTTGTATATATTACATGCCTAAAGTTTTTTTTTTTGTTTGTTTGTTTTTTTGTATAAGATTTTATCCATTAATTATCTTTAGAGAGAAAGGCAGGGAGGGCGGAAGAAAGGGAGAGAAACATCAATGTATGGTTGCCTTTCACCTGCCTTCAGCCATGGACCTGGCTGGATACCTGGCTTGCAATCTGGTTATGTGCCCTGGCTGGGAAATTGAACCAGCTGCCTTTGGGTTTGCAGGCTGGCGCAAATCCACTGAGCCATCAGCCAGGGCTACATATCTAAAGTTTTATGTAAATATAAATAATATCTTTGAGTTATGTAGACTGTGTTTTCCATAGAGTTGAAAGTGTGCTTTATAGTTTATTTAAATTGATTTGAGAGAGAGCAAGGTAAGGAGAGAGAGTATCATCAATTTGTTCCATTGATTTATGCACCCATTGGTAAATTCTTGTGTGTCCTGACTAGGGGTCAAACCCTGAACTTTGGGGTATGGGGATGACACTTTAACTAGTGAACTACCTGGTCAGAGCATGATATTTTTTATGTTTTTAGACTGGCCTCACTAATTGCTTTTAGTTCTGTAAGTGATGGGTCATAAATATAGGTTATAGATATTATTATTGTGCATGAGAAAAAACAGAAGCCTAGGATACAGTGTGGTTAAAATGTTTTCCTAAGATTACTAAACTAATCACTAATGGAATTTACGTATATGATCACTGGTAGTGTTCCTCAATTGTAACAAATGTACCACACTAATGCAAGACCTTAATAATATGTGGAACACTGTAGAGTCTGGGGAGGAAGGGGTATATATGAACTTTGTGTTTTCTGCTCAGGTTTTCTTTAAACAAACAGCTCTAAAAAATAAATACTAATTTTTTAAAGTGACCATTTAAAGATTCTTAATACAAATTGCTTTGGGCAAGAATTATACCAAATGTAGTACACACAGCAGTACAGAAACCTGGAGAACCTGCAAAAACCTTTTTAAAAGATTTATTTTTTAGGGAGAGGGAAAGGGAAGGATAAAGAGAGGGAGAAAAACATCAGATGTATGAGAGAAACATCCATCAGTTGGTTGCCTCTCACACACCACCACCCAGGGACCTGGCCTGCACACAGGCTTGTGCCCTAAGTGGGAATTGAACTGATTACTTTTCAGTTTGCAGGATGATGTCCAACCTGTCAGGGCATGCAGAAACCATTTTTTTTTTTTTTTTTTTTTTTTAATTTTTTAAAAAGATTTTATTTATTATTTTTAGAGAGAAGGGAAGGGAGAGAGAGGCAGAGAGGGAGAGAGACATCAATGTATGGTTGCCTTTCACCTGCCTCCAGCTAGGGACCTGGCTGGAGACCTGGCTTGCAACCTGGTTATGTGCCCTGGTTGGGGAATCGGATCAGTGACCTTTGGGTTTTCAGGTGGGCACCTTATCCACTGTGCCACCAGCCAGGGCCAGAAACCTTTTAACAGAAAGTTTTTAACTGAACCCGACTTTTTAAATAATTTCACTATCACTATTAAAATGAATTTTTGATTGTTCTTAATGTTGTTTCTCTTTTTTTTATTTTGGAATGGTGAACATGGAGTAATGGAATGCCATAGATATACTTAACTTTGCTATCTTCCTGGATGATAGGAGCAAGGTCTTTGGCAGATTATTTTGCAGTCATTTTTGTTGACAAGACCAAGGTTTTTGTGGGTTTTTTTGTTTGTTTGTTTTGGTTTGTTTTTTATTTTGCAGGGGGAAAATTCATGCCCTGGCTGAGTGGCTCAGTTGTTTGGATTGTTGTCCTGTACACCATACATAGCGTGTTCAGTCCTGTGTTGGGGAATGTGCAGGAGGCAACTAAAAAAAAGATTTATGCCCAGGCATAGATATATGTGTGTGTATGTGTGTGCGTGTGTGTGTGTGTGTGTGGTGTGTATAGTACATATATAATGTATTATATACACACACGTATATATTATACATATATAATATATAATGTGTGTGTATATAAATAATTTATTGATTTGAGAGAGATTGATTGATTTTGATTTGCTTTTCCATGTACTGATATATTTCCTTGGTTGCTTCTTATATATGTCCTGACTGAATATCGAACTTAAGGCCTTAACATATCAAGATGATGTTCCTACCAACTCAGCCCCCCAGCCAGGGCCATGTATATATTTTTTATTGTAAAATGTTTCTTGCATAAAAGGAAATTTAGGGGAAAATACCACAAATAGCCACTAACTAAAACATAAAATATCACAACAAGAGCTAGGGCCATGCATGGGTCCCTCCATACAAGGGTCTTCCTCCCATTCCCTGGGTATTTAGTGCTGTCTGCCCACTTCTGAAGTTCCCTTGTCCAGCACATACTGCAGGCTCTATCATACTTGATGGAACATGTTGAAGCCATCACTTGTCAGATGCCAGCAGGTGTCTCCTGAGAGCCCTCAGGGTAGGACAGGTCACTCCTGAACTGCCCTGTCTTCAGGACCTTGGTCAGCAGCAGGGTGGTCATCCTGTCATTGCCCATGGTGACTGGGTGATGGGCAGGCTAGGTTGCTGGTTTCATCCCCTCAAACCCAGTCTGGGTGTTTGTAGGAAGCAACTGATCAATGTTGCTCTCTCAGCTAGTATATTTGCCAGGTGGGTAAAAAAGGACCAACGTTTTCTATTTGAAGAGTAGATTAAATTCTAAGAAGCCAAGATCAGAATCGTATAATTTTGATCAAGTAGAACCAAAATACTAGCTGAGTTCACCTAAATAGGGTCTTCATGTGTCTTGGAAGGTGATACTAAAAACCAAATTGGCTTGTAACCTTCGTACCCTTTTTTGGCACACACCATAGAGTCTATTAGAATAAATCTGGAGAAGAAAACAAAATTCACTAACAATGATCTTTTTCTCTGTTCCAGTCCTGTGCATGCCTTTACTATCATTTATTAAATGGCAATGATTTTTGATATTTGTGTTTTTCATCCCTACCTGTCTATAAGCTCTCCAAGACAAGGTTCAGGTCTCATATACTTTATACCTCCTATGTCTCTCATAGTACCTGGGACATAGAGGCTTCCAATATTTGTTGAAATGAACAGTGTTATGATCAAAAGCATTAAAGCATAGGCAGAGCCGATATCTAAAATTTAATCATAAAAATAACTTATCAATGTGTATTTTAACATCAGCCTGTTGTAATCTTACATAATGAGAATTTATATACGTATATTGTCTTTGAAATACAAAAGCACTAAAAAAATGTTCATTTGCCCTGGCCAGGTGGTTCAGTTGGTTGGAGAGTTAGTTATCCTGTGCACCAAAAGGTTGCAGGTTTGATCCCCTATCAGACACTTGCCTTAGTTGCAAGTTTAATCCCCAGTTGGGGTATGTATGGGAGGCAATCAATTGATGTTTTTTTCTCTCTTCCCCCCTCTCTCAAATCAATAAACATATCCTTGGGTGAGGATTAAACAAATGTTTATTTATTCAGACAATATAACTTACCTTTTAAAAACAAGTAATACAGAAAAACCCTGGCTGATGTGGCCCACTTGGTTGGAGTGTTGTCCCATAAACTGAAAGATTGAAGATTTCCTTGCCAGTCAGAGCACATGCCTAGGTTGTGGGTTTGGTCCTCAGTTGTGGAAGAAGTCAGCTGATTGATGTTTTTGACATCAGTGATTCTCTCTTCTCTTTCCCTCCCTTTCTCTCTGTCTGCAATCAGTAAGCATGTCTTCAAGGTGAGGATAAATAGAAGATTATAAATAAAAATTATAGTTGCCTTTCTGTCCCATTGTACTTAGTTAAACTAAGCATGCTTTAATATACATCCTTACAGATCTTCTTTTATGTGTTTACAAACATGCACACAGACATACCTATGTTTAGGAGGGGTGGTTGTGTGTGTGTGTGTGTGTAAATGGGATCCTGCAGTATATTCTGTTTTTGCTACTTGTTTTTAACTTAATAGCATATCATGACGATAATTCTATGTTGTTACATATAGTGAGTAACTCCTGCCTTATTTAATTGCTGCATGTATTCCTTTGTGGACCTGTATTCTATATATTTAACCATCCCCTTTTTTTGGACAATTGTTTCCAGTTCACTGATCAATAAACATTAGAATGTACACCTGTCTTTATTTTCATATAACTCAGTGTATATGTTCAAGAATACATGAGGAAAAAAAAAAAGAATGCCTAAAGCTAGATCTTTAGAGATAGATTTTCTGGATTGAACAGTTAGGTGCATGTAAAATTTTGATAGATTTTTGCCATATGTGGTTCTTGAATTGTTGTGCCAATTTATATTCCCATTAAAAGGATATCAGAATGTTCTTTATGCCAGTCCACAAACTATTTTAGTGTTTTTTAAATTTAATTTTATTGTTGTTGTATTACATTCATCCCATTTCACCTCCCTTCTCTCCCCTTCCCCACCCTCACTAGTGTTTTTACTTTTTGTCAGTCTGTTAGTGAAATAGATCTTAAGTTACTGAAATAATCTCATTTTAATTTGCATTTCTCTTGTTACTAGTAATTAACATCTTTTCATATTTTAATTGTATTAATTTCTTCTGTGTATTGCCCATTTCTATTATTACTTATTTTTCTATTTTTTCCTTACTACTGTGTTAGATATTTTACAAATATTCTATCTTAGTATGTTTGTCTTTTAAATCTTTTTATTTTTTAAGTTAGATTTATTGACATAGAATTTATATGCAATAAAACCTACCCTCAAGATACAAAACATTGACATTATCCCCACAAGTTCTCTAGTTCTCCTTCGAAGTTCTTTTTCCCCCTTACCTCCAGCTTCTGGCAGCCACTGATCTGTTGTCTGTCTGTGTAGTTTTGCATTTTTTTTCCTTTTTTAAAAGATTTTATTTATTATTTTTAGAGGGGAAGGGACAGAAACAGAGAGGTAGAGGGATATCAATATATGGTTGCCTTTCACTTGCCTCCAGCAAAGGACCTGGCTTGAGACCTGGCTTGCAACCTGGTTATGTGCCCTGGCTGGTGATTGATCCAGCGACCTTTGGGTTCACAGACTGGTGCCTTATCCACTGTGCCATTAGCTAGGCCTATAGTTTTGCATTTTCAAAATGTCATACTGGTTATGTGCCCTGGCTGGTGATTGATCCAGCGACCTTTGGGTTCACAGACTGGTGCCTTATCCACTGTGCCATTAGCTAGGCCTATAGTTTTGCATTTTCAAAATGTCATATAAATGAAATCATATAGTATGTAGCAACTGGCTTTTTTATTTTTTTACTTAGCATAATGCCTTTGAGATCCTTTCATGTATCAGCAGTATGTTCCTTTTTAATCTGTATGCCGTTTTATGGGCATGCCACAATTTATTATCTATTCATAAGTTGGTAAACATTTGGGTAGTTTGTAGCTTTTAAATAAAGCTGCTATAGGCATTCAAGTGCAATTTTTTTTCATTTCTCTTGTGTAACCTAGTAGTAGAATAGTTGAACCATAAATTAAATGTATATTTGGCTTTATAAGATTTGTTTTTGCCTTTTTAACTTTATTTGTGCTACCATTTACCTTATTGACCTTTGAAATTTGTGTGTTGTTAAATTTGCCATTTAAACAATGTTTCTGAATTTGTGCCTTGCTTCTATAGCATTCCCTGTTCTAAGATTATATTTTACTTTCTTTAGGTACAGCTTTATTTTTAGTAACTATGGATGAATGAGTCTAGCATTTTTCAATTTACTATGTGCATGAAGGAAGAAATACTGATTTGTATATATTTTAATTTCTTTGGTACTTTTGTTCTAGTGCTTACCTCTGTATTATTTTTTTTAAAGATTTATTTATTTTTAGAGAGAGGGAAAGAGAGGGAGAGAAACATCAATGTGTGGTTACCTCTTATGCATTCCCAACTGGGGACTTAGCCTACAACTCAGGCATGTGCCCTGACTGGCTACCATTTGGTTCACAGGCTGTCGTCTAGTCCACTGAGCCATATCAGCCAGGGCTGATTATACTGCCCTTAGTTTCTTTCGTTTATTTTTTTTTAAAACATTTTATTTATTATTTCCAGAGGGAGGGGAAGGGAAAAAGGCAGAGAGGGAGAGAAGAATCAATGTATGGCTGCCTTTCACCTGCCTCCAGACACAGGCCTGGCTGGAAACCTGGCTTGCAACCTGGTTATGTGCCCTGGCTGGGAATCGAACCAGCAACTTTTGGGTTCGCAGGCCGGCACCTTATCCACTGTGCTACCAGCCAGGGCCTTAGTTTCCTCTTATCTCTTTCCTTTTTATTATCTAGTCTGTCAGTTTTAATGGTATCTTTGACTCCCTTCTATAATCTGTATAGAAGTTGATGATCTTATGTTACTTTATCTTTTCCTTTTCACATTTCTTAGTTGTAGGCTTTCTTGTTGTGAGATCATATGTTTACATTTTTCTATCCATGTCCTCACCTTTGATTTGTGCTTAGCCCTACAATTAAATATATAAAATATTTATCACCTGTCCATTTTCTAAAGTTTCCCCAGTCAACTCTTTGTCCTGTGAGTCGATTAACTGCAATTTGTGGGTCATATCTGGCTAACTGCTTATTTTTGTATGGCCTGCAAGCTAAACATGAATTTTACATTTTTAGGTGTTTGGGATAAAAGATAGAAAAAGCATACTTTAGGATATATTAAAATTATATGAAAGTAAAATTTCAGTGCCCATAAATAAAGTTTTATTGGACTTCAGCCATATTCACTCGTTTATTGTCTACTGCTACTTCCATACTACAACAGAATTGAGTAATTCAGTAGAGGTTTATGATCTGTACAACTTAAAATATTTAGCATCTGTTCCTTTATACAGAAAGTTTGCTTATCTTTGCTCAAGTAGAGTCTTCAGAAAAGGCTCACGTATACATGTTTTCCCAAAGTTCTGACATGTTCAGCATTGGATTTTTATAGCTTGGCTAGAAATAATAACTTTGGTTTACATTTTCTCCCTTCAAAAACGTTGCTCTGCTATTGTCTTATTTTATATGTTGTTATTGAGAAGTCTGCTGTCAATCTAATTTTCTTGCTGTTACGTTATTTCATCTTTTTGCCTGAAGGCCTCAAGGGTTTTTATCTTTAAAGCCTAATAGTTTTAGTAGGATATATTTTGAAATTGATCATACTGGGTCAGTTTTTCCAGTTATTCATGGGCTCTTTTAGTGTGTATATTTAATTCTTCTTTTTTTCCATGAAGCTTTATTAGATTACAGTTTTTAAATATGTGCTCTGTTCCATTGTTTTGATTTTCTTTTTGGAGACTCCAGTTATGCTTGGCTTTCTTAAGCCTGTATTCTATTTCAACGACTTTTTTCTGACCCTATATTTCTTTACTTCATCATATTTTCATTCTCTTGATTATTTTTATGCTCTGTTTCAAAGCGGTTTATTAACTTTCATCGAGTCTATTATGTTGAACACCTTGTAATTTAGAATTGATTTCTGATACGATTTTCTTTCTAATTTTTTTCCCCTGAGTTCAATCAAGTCTCATTTAACCTTTTATTTTTTGGGTGATGGTGGTAGTGTACTCTTTTTCTGTATTTCTGATAAAAGGTGTTTTAATCTGACTAAGGATTTTCATACCTCTAAATGCTTGTTTAAGGCAATGTAATTTAGTTTGGAAAATTGTGTTAGTTTTCTTCAGCTTCATGATTAGGTTTTGGCTCTTAGTTGCAATTTTTGCCCTTATTTTTTTGTAATACTTTTGTGTGGATATGGTCTACTTTTTCTTTTCTTTTTTTTAAATTTAATTTCATGGATAAGATTCACAGATCTTCTCTTCTTGTCAATTTGCCCTCTTCTGTGGACTTTCTTTTATAGAGGATGGTGGTGGTAGTGGTTAGGAGAGAAGATTGGGCATGTATTGTTTCTCTCACTTCTGTAAGATGCTTAATTTTCCATTCATCTCTCCTTTTTCATTTACTACCACATCTTTAAGGGCTTAGCACCTTTTTAAATGTATTTGATTTTCTTCCAAAAGCAATGCTTCTCTGAGGTTACCACTTTAGCCTTCCTGCTTACTTTCGTTCTCTTCCTCTGTGAACCACTAAGTCCCAATCCATGTTCAGTATTTGTTCCTTAGCATTGTCCTTTCTCTTTTTGGGTGTGATTTTGTCTGCCTTATCTAAGTTATTTGTACTCCTGCTCTTTTTCATGGAATCTCTGAAGCTTCACTCTCATCTACATCCACAGGCTTGAAGTGATAGGCAATGAGAACTCTGATAACTCTGATAGAAAGTTGTGATATTTCTTTTTCATTTCTTTGTTTTATTACTCTCCTTGTTTATTATATGTTTTGAAGAGAGAAGTTCTGGAAAGATTCAAAATCAGGGTATTGTCATCATTTGTTATTTGGCTGAGCATACTTTAGATAATTTTTTTTTTTTGCAAGAACACTTACAGGAAAAATATAAATAATTTTAATTGCTTTTATAGATGCAATTGCTAAATAGATGAAAATACTTTATACATTTCTTAAATACAAAATAGGTATCATTATAATGATTTTTAAATGTCTGTTTAACTAGAAAATTTCATTACTCAAGGATTCTGGGTATTACATAGATTATTTTTTGCAAACTTCATAATCTGTTATTTTCATTAGTACTGAATTTTAAATGCTATTATTTAGGCCCTCTCCCCCCTTCCTCCCTTCCTCTCTCTCTCTAAAACCAATAAATTAAAAGAATTATTTATTTATTTATTACCTACCCCACTCCCCCACCCCCCAAAGATTTTATTCATTATTTTAAGAGAGAGGGGTTGGGAGAGAGACATAAATCTATGTATGGTTGCCTTTCACCTGTCTCCAGCTACAGACCTGGCTGGAGACCTGGCTTGCAACCTGGTTATGTGCCCTGGCTGGGAATCAAACCAGTGACCTTGGGTTTGCAGGCCGGCACCTATCCACTGTGCCACCAGCCAGGGATTAAAAGAATTATTTAAAAATTAGAGTATTTCTAAAAATTTATCCATTTTCAAAGTCCATTTCTGTTGTGATTAGTATTTAGGTGTTTTATATCTCTAGTTTTTATTACATTAAATGTAATTAAGGTCAAAATGTTAGGGAACACCTCAGCACTTATTTGAGTCATCTGTGTCATTCTTTCTTGCTTTATAACATGTTTTGAAATCAAAACAAACTCCTATTTCATTTTATTAGATGCATACTTCTACTGGAGGAGGATTTTGTGACTGTGGGGACATAGAGGCCTGGAAAACTGGCCCTTTTTGTGTAAGTCATGAACCTGGAACAACAGGTACTACAAAAGAGGTAAGAATTTTTTTTTTTTTAAAGCTAACTACTTTAAGCTTGATGGAATTAGGTAGAAATGTTATGTGTATGGGTTAAACTGAATTCCATTGAGAAACCTGGTAACGAATTCATAATGAAAAGATAACTCAGAATGTTTTTTGTTAAGTAGTCAATTTGATAAGTAAGAGTAAATAATACATGTTGAAGCCTAAAAGAGCAAAGGGAAGTAATTATTGATAGAAGCTAAATGTAATAAATTAGAAAATAGTAGAACTGACTCATAACTTTAAGAATTACTTTTCTTTAAAAATGTCACCAAATTGATTACCCACTATACATTCTAATCAAAGAAAAAAAAATTATGCCAGCTAAGATATAATTAGAAAGGAGAATGAGGAAATAATCATAGAACCATAGAAGGTATTAAAAGGATTATAAAAAGCTCTTTATATGACTCTATAAATATATTTGAAAATGGATTATTTTATTAATTAGTATAAATTGCCATAGTTTATTCAAACACAGAACAATCAAATAATTTTTAACCATTGAAGAAATTCAGAAAATTGTCACAAGATAATAACTTCCTAAAAAAAAAAGTCATTTTCAAATAGTTTCACAGAGGAATTCTTTTCAAGACTTTAAGAATAAAGCATTTTCATAATCTTTAAACTATTCACCCAATGGCAGTAAACATCCCTAGAGTTCAGATTTTGATCTCTTTAAGTACCATTCCCCACTAAATAAAATCAGGGATTGCTTTGAAAATACTATATTCTAGGTATTAGGGAATAGGCAAGCTTGTAAGAATGGGTTTGTCAGAAGAACCTAGAGGCCAGTGTGGTAGGTCTCCCAGTGACTTGAGTTGGATAATTGGAACATCAAAAAACAAACAAACAAACAAAAACAAGTATCCACTATAATTGGTTAACTCATGCGGACTATATCATAATCCATGACTTTTGCCTTGGCCAGGTGGCTCAGTTAGGGCATCGTCCTGTACACCAAAAGGTTGCAGCTTTGATCCCAGGTCAGGGTGTGTATGGGGGGCAACCAATTGATGTTTCTTACATCAATGTTTCTCTTTCTCCCCCTTCCTCTCTAAAAATTAATAAATATGTCCTTGGGTGAGGATTAAAAATAATCAACGAGTTCCTAATGATACTCATATGAAAGCTAAGATATAAATAGATAGATAGTCTGTCTCCATGGTACTGGTTATTACATCAATTCTTTACTCTAAAATTTCGTAGGAATTGTGTTTCATCATCATCAGGTATTTCCAATTGATGAGGCAAAGCTCTTTCTTTATAGGTTAATACTAGTTAATAGAGAAAGGATAATAGAATAAGAAAAATGAACATTTGGCAAGCCCAAAGAAAATACACGATAGATTAATGGATAAGAAAACCATTAAGACTTGAGTTGATGAGGGCCAGTATTCACATGCACGTGGTTCTAAATTGCCATCTCCTAGGTTACTTTCTAGTCATAAGAGAAAAAAATTGAAACTTGACAATGGAGGTATCCAATGATGAATATTAGCATCATTACTAATACTGGGATAGTGTGGCATAATGAGCATCATCTGATGTAAAATGTGTTATGTAGTTTATATATCTGAAAATCAATTAATAGACCATATAAATAGAATAAAAACCAAAACCACACAATCATCACAATACATGTAATAAAAACATTTGACTAAATCCAAGACACTTTCATGATAAAAAGACTTAAGAAACTTAAAAGAAGGGAACTTGCTCAACTTGCTAGAGTACATCTATGAAAAACTCACAGCTATAGGCCCTGGCTGGTGGCACAATGGATAAGGCACCAGCCTGCGAACCCAAAGGTTGCTGGTTCAATTCCCCAGCCAGGGCACGTAACCAGGTTGCAAGCCAGGTCTCCAGCCAGGTCCGTAGCTGGAGGCAGGTGAAAGGCAACCATACACTGATATCTCTTTCCCTTTCTGTCTCTCTCCGTTCCCCTCTCTCTAAAAATAGTAAATAAAATCTTTAAAAAAACAAAAACAAAAACAACTCACAACTGTAATTAAACTGCGTACTCTCTCCCTAACATCAGGAACCAGACGAAGGTTCAGCTCTTGCCACATCTATTCATTATTGTACTGGGGGTTCCAACCAGGGCGTTTAGGCAAGAAGAGGAAGTAAAAGGCACCCATATGGAAAGGAAGAAGTAAAATAGTTCTTTTTACAAATGACATGATTTTTATATATAAAAAATCCTAAGGAATCCATAAAAAGTTATTAGAACTAATAAGTTCAGTAAGATTACTGGATACAAGATAATTATACAAAAATTACTTTTATTTCTGTACATCGTAATGAATAATTTGAAGGTGAAATTAATGAAAAATTCCATTTACTATAGTACCAAAGAGAATAAAATATTTAGGAATAAATTTAAGAAAAGACATAAAATTTATAATCTGAAAACTATAAAACATTGTTGAAAGAAAGTTTTAAAAGCTGAAAATAAATGGAAAAAATCTCATATTTCTGGATCAGAAGAGTTACTATTTGCTAGTATGGCAGCCCTTTGTGTTTTTTTTCAATATCACCAAGAAATAAACTCAATTCTTTGACCAGGTGTCTCACACTTTATACTGAAATTTTACTGGATTTTTTTGTCTTAAAGAGCTACTGTTTACTTTTTCCTGTTTAGTCCTTTGTTTAAATAGGTTATTGTGATACAACTTGCATAACATATAAGAAAATTCACCCATTTAAAAGTATATAGTGTTTTGTAGTATATTCACAGAGTTGTGTCAAGTATCATCACAATTAATTATAGGGCATTTTTCACCATACCAATCAGGGCTAGCTAATGATCTAGCTTCTCAATTTCTAAATAAAAACCTAATATAATGCACAAAAAAAAAAAAAAAATTATAGGGCATTTTTATCACTCCCAAAGAAACCCTGTACTCATTAGCAGTCACTGTTTCTTTCAAACTCCTCAGTCTTAGGCAACTATTTGTCTCTAATATATTTGCCTATTCTGGACATTTTATGTAAATGGGATCGTGCAATGTATGTTTTTTTGTGATTGACATCTTTCACCTAGCATGTTTTCAGTGTTCAGCCATGTTGCATTATGTACTTCATTCCTCTTTTATGACCAAGTGATACTCCAAATACACTCCACATTGTATTTATCTATTTATCAGTTGATGGATTTTGGGGTGTTTCCACTTTTAGGCTATTAAGAATAATTCAGTGCCCTGGCTGGTGTGGCTCAGTGGATAGGCGCCGGCCTGCAAACCCAAGGGTTGCTGGTTCGATTCCCCAGTCAGGGCACATAATCAGGTTGCAAGCCGGTCTCCAGCCAGGTCCGTAGCTGGAGGCAGGTGAAAGGCAACCATATGTGGATGTTTCTCTCCCTTTCTTTCTCCCTCCCTTTCCCTTTCCCTAGAAATAATTAATAAAATCTGTAAAAAAAGAAAAAAATAATGCTGCTATGAAAACTTGTGTATATGTTTTTGTGCAGATGTGTTTCATTTCTCTTGGATAGATACCTAACAGTAGAATGGTTGGGTCATATGTTAACTTTGCTTAAGGTTTTGAGCATGTTAGACTGTTTTCCAAATTGGTTGCACCATTTCATGTTTCTACCAGCAGTGTATAAGGCTTCAAATTTTCCACGTCCTGGCCAACACTTCTTATTATCTGCCTTTTTAAGTATAGTCACCCTAACAAGTGTGAAGAGGTATCTCATTGATTTGATTTACATTTCCATAATGGCTTATGATACAGAATACTTGGATGTATTTTTTTAGCTGATTGGTTTGAACAGTCAGCTATTAAGGAAGCAATGTTCTGTAATGAAAATAACTTTTTCTATAGGAATCAAAAAGACCCAGGCCTTCTTTCTGTTTATAGGCCCTTTGACGTTGGATTGGGTTCTTAATTCTTTATATGTCATTAATTCTCTGCCTTTCTTACAGTGTGGTTATGAGGATCAGTTGAAATAAATTATGACAAAGTTTTTTGTAAACTATAAGGGATAACCAGTAGTTCTCTGATATTATCATAATTAGGCTACTAGGAAAGGCAGAGAACATTCATATAGGAGAGCATTAGTAAAAGAGGGCACATGGTTCTGCGTCCTTTCCTTTCCATAGTACCAACTTGGTCACAGGGAGTTAAGCTAACTTGATTTCATTCCTGGAGGATGCTATAATGAACTCATTAAAATAATTACTATAAATGAATAGTGTTATCTTTCTTACGCATTTATTTGTAAAAGGTGATTTATAAAATATGAAGAGAAACCAGAGTATATCTTATGCATTTAATTATATACAATGTTGATAGTGTATTTTTCTCTACTTTCTTACAGAATTTACGTTGTCCATTAAATGAAGAGGTAATTGCCCAAGCCAGGAAAATATTCCCTTCAGTGATAAAATACATTGTAGAAATGACTATATGGGAAGAGGAAAAAGAGCTGCCTTCCGAACTCCAGATAAGGTGAGGAAATTTTTCAAAAGGTGGACATTTTAGCCATGGTTCTTTATAATGCAGAATAAGTGTCGGAAAAATGTTTCTGTTACTTACTGCTTAATTTATTATTGTTATAAAAATCTCACAGACAGCCCTGGCTGGTAGCGCAGTGGATAAGGCGCCGGCCTGCGAACCCAAAGGTCGCAGGTTCGATTCCCCAGCCAGGGCACATAACAAGGTTGCAAACCAGGTCTCCAGTCAGGTCTGTGGCTGGAGGCAGGTGAAAAGCAGCCATACATTGATGTCTCTCTCCCTCTCTGCCTCTCTTCCTTCCCCCCTTTCTAGAAATGATGGAATAAAATCTTTAAAAAAAAAAAAAAAAAAGGAATCTCACCGAGAATTGTCTCTTGGGAATACTTTCAAAATATCCATTTATGTAAGATGCTCTACTAGGTACTAACAGAAACTAAACCAAAAATAAGAGCCTAGGCAGGAGCTTCTGATTTTTAAGGAGGAAAAAAAAGACATTTTAGGGGTCTTGTTATAAATGATTTTTAAGTCCCTCGAAGCCACTTATTTCAGTAGGCAAGTAAATTGCCTAGTTTGATACTGGCTTGAACCAACTGCTAGGTTTCCGGGGGTTTGTGAACAAGGGTAGGGATTTGAGCACAGTGTGCCTTCCTAGCCCAGGTCTTTATGATCAAAGCAAGTTTGATGGCAGGAATGAGGAGATGGTCCTTTGCCCTATTCCTTGGTATCTAGGATTACTTCAGTTGCAGATATTTAACTTTTTTAAGCTCAAATCCAGCAGTTCCTCACAGCCATAAATATGTCTTTCAGTGACAATATTTGCTTTATTTATTTATTTAGAGAGAAACATCAAATTTGTTCCACTTATGCATTCATTGGTTGTTTCTTTATGTGCCCTGACAAGGGATCAGAACAGCACTAACCAATGGACTTACATGGCCAGGGCCAATAGTGTTTGCTCTTAACTTAAAAATGGAGAAGGGAATTCCAAACCTCATGTGAAGATGTAATTTGGGCTTGTGAGAACTATTTAATTGGTGTAATTTTAGCAAGTTCACAAAATTATATCACAGATCTAAATATCATTTCTTCTTTGAGTTTGCTAGGTTTTTTTGTTTATTTTATTTTAGGGCCAAACTCCTGGTTGGGGGCGTGCGAGATGCAACTGCATCTTTCTCTCTCTCCTTATCCCTCCTTCACCTCTCTCTAAAAATAAACAAATTCTTTAAAAAAAAAAAAAGATCTTCCATATATAAAGACAATTAACACAGGCCCTGACTGGTAACACAGTGGATAAGGTGCCAGCCTGTGAACCCAAAGGTCGGTGGTTCGATTCCCAGCCAGGGCACATAACCAGGTTGCAAGCCAGGTCCATAGCTGGAGGCAGGTGAAAGGCAACCATACATTGATTTTTCTTCCCCTCTCTGCCTCTCTCCCTTCCTCTCTCTCTAGAAATAATCAATGAAATCTTAAAAAAAAAAAAAAAAAAGATAACATATTGTTTTGATTTTTGTGGGTCCATAAACTGCTATGTTATCAAAGATTGTGTTCACAAAGGTTTTAATTTCAAATATGTGATAACATCAGTTAAATCCTTTAAGAAGTTGTGTTGGTCATCATAATACTAGTTAGCAATTTGCCTTTCTAAAAATGGAGAGTTGGCTTGAGTGCGAGTGTGTATGTAGGAAGCATCAGACTTCAGATTCACAGATCTGAGTTCTAGTCCTTCTTACTGCTTATTGGCATTGTGACCATGAAGTCTTTTTCAGCTTCCATATCCTAAGCTGTAAGAAGCCCAAGAAAATCTGTCTCTTAGAGTTATGAGGATCAATAATTGAATATATTATAAAAGCATATTATAAACTGTTTAACACTGATAACATCTAATTTTGTGTAGCCCATAATGGGTGTTTTCACATGTTTTAAAAGATCCTCACACCACTCTATATTCTGCTTAGAGATGGAAGAGATGTTGTCAGCTCAACAAGGTTAAAAAGTTTAAGCTACTTACATGTCTATTTAAGTTCCTCACTTAGGACATTTTAAATCTATACAATTAAAAAAAAATTCAGTCAGGGGGAAGGGGCTCGGGGGAGGGGGGAGGAACAGGCAAGGAAGGGGAGCAGTTTAGACAAGAACCTAGTATAAAGGAACCATGGACATGGACAACAGGTGGGAGTGACTTTGAGGGGAATGGGTGGGTGGGGAGGGGGACAGAGGGGAGCAAAAAGGGAATCGATGTAATACAACAACAATAAAATTAAATTAAAAAAAAATTCAAATGTGCCCTGGCCAGGTGGCTCAGTTGGTTGGAGTATTGTCCTGTACACCAAAAGGTTGTGAATTCAATCCCTAGTCGGGGATTAGGGGCACATACTGGCAACTGATTAATCAGTCAACCCCTTCACCCACCCACTCTTCCCCCCTCCCCTTCCATCCCTCCCTCCCTTTCTTCCCCTTCTGTCCTCCCTAAATCAATAAACATCCTCCGGCAAGGATTAATAAATAATTTAAATGTACTATAAAACCAGAAATGTAAGGTTTCATAAATCAAAAATTTAAAAAAAAACCTATATGTTAATAAAATCTTACTATTATTGCCTGCTTTAAGGTTCTGAGGCCCGTCTTCCTTTGTCAGGATGGGAGATGAGCAAGAGTGAAGAGTAATATTAAAACTGTACTGCCACTAAACTCAGAATAATAATTTATTGTAGTATATCTGGAAGTGGTAAAAAAAAAAAAATTGGGGAAAAAACATGGAAAAGTCAAGGGTTTTTAAAAAAGATTTTATTTATTATTTTTAGCGAGAGGGGAAGGGAGAGAGGCAGAGAGGGAGAGAGACATCAGTGTATGGTTGCCTTTCACCTGCCTCCAGCTATGGACCTGGCTGGAGACCTGGTTATGTGCCCTGACTGGGAATCGAACCGGCGACCTTTGGCTTTGCAGGTTGGCACTGTATCCATTGTGCTATCAGCCAGTGCCCAATATTTTTATTAAGATTTTTAAAAATCCATAGTACTGTTCCACTTAAAATAATTTCCTGTATCTGGACTATAGTGGTACAATGGCATATAACGCTGCTTCAGTACACTTGTCATATATTATTTTAGCCTGATTTTCACATATTTATTTTATTTGTTGCAGTATCTAAATGTATATATACATATTTTTTATTTTTAAACAGGGAGGAAAATGAAAGGTACTACTGTGTCCTATTTAATGATGAGCATCATTCATACGACCATGTTATATACAGTCTACAAAGAGCTCTTGACTGTGAGCTTGCAGAGGCCCAGTTGCACACCACTGCTATAGACAAAGAGGTTTGTGAGCTTCATTTGAATTACTGTGCTGTCCTACACCAGCTTACTGGATGTCAGGTGTTGACTGAACCCTTGCCAAGTGCCTTAGTATTGTGTTAGGTGCAACCATTTTCTTCACTAGTTTCTCTATCCTTCATAAACTGGTTAAAACTTGATTCTTTTATGTGTGTATCATAGTTGTTGATAACTGTTTATAACTCTTCTCTTTTAGCCTAAATAGGAAACTGCTGAATGTATTTGGCAAAGAGTAGTTAGCATGTTAGCTCAAGTTGAGTATGTTTCTGTATTTATTTAGTGACTGGATAAATGCATGAATTATGAAAAGATCATTTCTGAGGCTTTTAATACCTATTAAAACTACTTTTAGATTAATACTGGTTTATGGCTCAGCTTTTACTTAACAACCATCCAAAGCAAAATGTATTCCTCGGGTATATAGAAAGAACATTTAATGTAAGCCTGCCTTTGAGACAAGTGTAATACAGTGGAAGAAGCAGCATGGCATTAGTTATCAATAATTAGTGAGGTGATTCTAAGGCTTGAGGAAACAATATCCTGGCCACCTCTCTAACCCACTAGTGAACCTTTAATGAATTATGGAATACATATTGAGGAACTTTAAGTTCACTCATGAGAAGTATTTAAAACATAATGAGTTTAATAAAACTAAGTTGTTGTTATCAGATAGAATTAGCTTACACTATAAAAAGTAAAGAACTGACATTCTTGCTAAGCAGGAAATCCAAAATCCTGAAGTATGGAAATTCTGTACTAGTGGTATTGAAAGTTCTGAAGCTACATAAGTGTTAGACATTTAGGTTTATCTTCCAGAATTTGCCCATCTTTTGACTTATAGGCAATCAACAAATGATTACTAACTAATTAAGGGTTCATTAGGTCATTGGGCTAATGCTACTGACTGGGGCTGTCATTCTGCTGCTTAATCCTCATGTTTGTTTATAATTAGGGTCGTCGGGCAGTTAAAGCAGGTACTTTTGCTGCTTGCCAGGAAGCAAAAGAAGATATAAAGGTAATTTTCTGAATTAAGGACAAACAGAATTTAAGAGGAATGCACATTATAAGAACTGAAGTAAAAGAACTGTATTTTTAAGTGGTTTGGCATACTAAGTAAGGTTGGGGCATTTAGATCCAGAGATTTGGAACTGCAAGGGTTATGTAATTTCTCTTTTTAAAGAATACTCAGTTAAAATGAAAAAATTTTTTGAATTATATATTTTTTTGTTTGTTTAATATTCCTCTTAATAACAGAGTCATTCAGAAAGTGTCTCTCAGCACCCACTTCACGTAGAAGTATTACACTCTGATGTTATGGCTCACCAGAAATTTGCTTTACGTCTTGGCTCCTGGATGAACAAAATTATGAGCTATTCAAGTAAGCATATAGCCTAATTCCGTTTTTAAAAAAAGTGACAAATTTTAAAATACCGTTGAGTATAAAATAAAATTTCCCTTTAAAATACATTTGAACCCTGGCTGGTGGCACAGTGGGTAAGGCACCAGCCTGCGAATCTAAAGGTCGCTGGTTCAGTCACCAGCCAGGGCACATAACCAGGTTGCAAACCAGGTCTCCAGCCAGGTCCTTAGCTGGAGGCAGGTGAAAGGCAACCATACATTGATGCTTCTCTCTCCCTCTCTGCCTCTCTCCCTTCCCCTCTCTCTAAAAATAATAAATAAAATATTTTAAAAATACATTTTGAGACAAGGCGAAGTCTGGGAGGCGGGGGCGGGCATTCAGGTTTTTGGGGGAAAATTTTAAAAAGTTAAAAATAAAAATAAAATAGGTTTTGATTAATTTTCAGGAATACATTTTAAGTACTATAAATAATATTTTATTGGCTTTTGATTCTTTGATGTTGACAAAGTAATTCTTTATATCAAGTGTGAGAAGGTTAATGTTAATTTTTTTACATTATAGGAAATATACCCTTGGGAGAAATAAGACTAAAAATTATGTGACTTTTTTCTTTGTAGGTGATTTTAGACAGATATTTTGCCAAATATGCCTTAGAGAAGAACCTGGCTCTGAAAATCCCTGTCTCATAAGCAGGTTAATGCTTTGGGATGCAAAGCTTTATAAAGGTAGGTGGATGTTTGCTTATGCTGCTTGCTATAAAGCAAAGGAGGATTATGACCTTAAAATGGAGCAGCGATCTCTTGTTTATTAATATCAGTGATCTTGGTTTATAAGATATTATACATTAAGGTAAAATTGACCAATCAATATCTAGTCTTCTGTGTCAAAACCCAGTGAAACTACCTTTTAATTATAGTACCTTTTCATTTAGTCAGGGCCAGTAAAAGGAGTATACATATGTATTCATGTAGTAGTGCCATTAATAAGCTGTACTAATATTTTTAAAATCTAAACAAAGAACAGAAAAGGTGAGAGAGAAGGGCTAAAGGAGATGGAAAAGGGAAAAATGCAGAATAAGAGTCATTTTGATTAAAAAGGAATGAAGAAAGGTTAGGAGAGGTAGAATGACATCAGATAAAATAGTGAAAAGGGTACAGAAAAAGAGGCAAAAGGCCACATATGTTTATATTTTAACTTTTATCTATTAAATATTAATATAATAAATGCTAATCATAGTTGAGTCCTTGAGGCCTACTAGCATGTGAAATATTTTTATAATATTCTGCCACTTCTAATACCTGGAATTTTTTTTTTTTTTTTTTGCCTTGGTGATATTCCTCCTCTTCCTCCAAATATGATCTATAGGTGCCCGTAAGATCCTTCATGAATTGATCTTCAGCAGTTTTTTTATGGAGATGGAATACAAAAAATTCTTTGCTATGGAGTTTGTAAAGGTAATTTCTCTTTATAAATAGATATCAATGAATAGAAATAGAAAACCATTTTTGTAATGAAGTACTAGAAACAAGAAGAAATGATTATGGGTCAAGAATTAATTTTACAATTCATTTCTTTGTCAGACTTTTTATTTTCACATTTGGTAGTATGGAAACTGTAGTGTAGGAGAATAGTAAAGGGGAAAATAACCTATTATTTGCCATAGAACAATAGGAACAAATTTATTCATCCTTCCTAGCCATTTGCTTGTTAGTAGAAGTATAATAAGAATAGAAGTGACTAATCGAAAGGCATAGCAGGGAAAAGGAACAAAAACAAATGCTAAAGGAAGGCAGGAATTAGATGCAGCAAGAGTTATATTTAACAGAGGCTAAAAATTCAACTTATGGCTTTTTAATATTATTGTATTGCTCTGTTGTATATCTCTTTTATTGTTTTATCTATTTTTCTTTTTTGTCTATCCCTAAAGTTAGATTGCAAGATGATACAAAACAGGGACTTCTTTGAATCTTCTACTTTGCCTTATACAAGATAGTCAATAAATGTTGATTTCCTCTGATTTTGAGTTGCAGGAAGTTCTGTAAGACAGGACATAAGTAGGACCCAGGATAGAATTGGAAGCAGAGAGTGAAATAATGATTGTCAAAGGCAAATGATGTTGTGGGGTAAAATCTCTCTTTCCTTGGATTTTAGAAGTAGATTGTTCAAAGTAAGATATTTGGTTTCTTGAAAGATGATGACAACTTAGGTTGTCAACTCTATTCTTCTAAAATGCTTTAGAGACACAATATTGGATTATATGTGTGATCTGAAATGAAAAAGTTTTTAATTATTTTTTTAAAAGATTTTATTTTATTATTTTTAGAGAGAGGGGAAGGGAGAGAGGCAGAGAGGGAGAGAGACATCAATGTATGGTTGCCTTTCACCTGCCTCCAGCTATGGATCTGCCTGGAGACCTGGCTTGCAACTTTGTTACGTGCCCTGGCTGGTAATCAAACCAGCGACCTTTGGGTTTGCAGGCTGGTGGCTTATCCACTGTGTCACCAGCCAGGGCTTGAAAAAAATTTTTTATACAAAATCTGTTCTTCTTATTAAGATGATATTTTTTATATGCAGTAGTTACCAATAGAACTTTGTGGGAGTTCTAGTCGTTAAGATTTAATAAGTAGATTAAGAACCTAACATTGTTCTTGATTTATGACTGAATGTATTATTATTTTTGTTCTTCTAATATATCAGGGTTTATTTTCAGCTGGTTTGCAACAATGTGGATAAAAAGTTATGTGTAGCCAGCATCCATTATGTTTAAGGCTGGATTGAATCTGATTGGTTGATTTTCTTGGGCATATCAGTTTATAAATACTTAGAATATAGCCCATACCCTTGAGATAGAATTTGCTAATGATTGCCTCAGATTCTGTTTGGAGAAAGAATATACTTTCTTTCACCATTCAGGCCTCTGATTTTTTTTTTTTTTTTTAAGATTTTATTCATTATTTTTAGAAGGAGGGGAAGGGGGAGAGGCAGAGAGGGAGAGAGACATCAATGTATGGCTGCTTTTCACCTGCCTCCAGCCACAGACCTGACTGGAGACCTGGTTTGCAACCTTGTTATGTGCCCTGGCTGGGGAATCGAACCTGCAACCTTTGGGTTCGCAGGCCGGCACCTTATCCACTGTGCTACCAGCCAGGGCTGATTTTTTTTTTAATTAAAAAAATGTTTTTAATTTATTATGTTTGGAGAGAGAGGAAGGGAGAGAGGCAAAGAGAGAGAGAGACATCAATGTATGGTTGCCTTTCACCTGCCACCAGCTACGGAGCTGGCTGGAGACTTGGCTTGCAGCCTGGTTATGTGCTTTGGCTGAGATGACTTTTTTTTTTTTTTTTTTTTTAATCTGTGTGTTCTGTGCAATTTCTTTTTTTTTATAGTTCTCACTTCCAGTTTTGCTAGATTGGGCAGCTGAATTTATGTTTGGTCTTTTGTTTGTTACTCTGTTTCTAATATATTTTTACCATATTATCTGCCCTTAAGAAATAAAAATTATAAAAAAAAAGAAATAGAAATGAGAATACTTGGTATCCTATACATAGAAACAATTTGCAGCAGCTGTTAAAATTGGGATTTTAAATTTTCAAATCCTCCAGTTATTATTTCTTTCAGTTTGATCCTCCACTTACTATTTGTTTTATCTTTCAGTATTATAAACAGCTGCAGAAAGAATATATCAGTGATGATCATGACAGAAGTATCTCTGTAACTGCACTGTCAGTTCAGATGTTTACTGTTCCTACTCTGGTATGTAGTAATAATTTGTTTATAATATTTCTAAATAAAAGTTTTTTTAAAGAATTTTGCATAGTGTTAAATCAAAATAATGTCGGAACCACTATGTTGGGCTAATTGCATTTGGGAAATGGAATAATACATGAGTGGTACCTCAGTGTGAATAATACATTCATGATATACAAAGACTCGGTAACTTGTGGAGTGGAAATGAAAGCACTACCTTTGTCCTCAAATTCTGATCCCTGCAGGTGGAGTCCAGAGCTGGTTTCTCAGTTTTAAGAGTAACTTAGTAGCAGTGCCTTTTCATTACCAAACAATTTATTTTTTACTTTTTTGTTTTGTTTTGTTATTGTTGTTTTTGGGTTGGAGATTGTGGATAGATTAAGATAAAGCAGGAATAGAGTTTGAGTCCAGCATTGCGTGAGATACAGTGCTGCATGGACCTGGGAGAAGAATGGAGGATTCTGCTTCCTTTTTGTATCACTTCTTTTTCTGTTTCTTTGAGATAGTTTGGCTAACAATTTCTATTGTCCCATTTCAAAATCCAGAAATGGAGTAAAGGGACATTGGATTAGGAGTTAGGGGGAGATGCCACAATAAATAGTAATGTGATAAAATGGAGTTGGGGTATCCAAACAGGTATTTTCCAGTTATTGAGGTGTAGGGAATTTTTAATTTTAGACAATAATTTCTCTGAAATCGCTGTTCTGTGAGGCTAAGGGCTGTGTTTGATGCTTGGTAAACATATTAAAATTTACTGACCAACCAAGTGAGTTAATACTAAAGACAGTATTCTTGAAATATTCTGCAGGCTCGACATCTGATTGAAGAGCAGGATGTTATTTCTGTCATTACGGAAACACTGCTAGAAGTTTTGCCTGAGTACTTGGATAGGAATAACAAATTCAACTTCCAGGGGTATAGCCAGGACAAACTGGGAAGAGTATATGCTGTAATATGTGATCTAAAGTAAGTTATTTGTCAGAAGGTGACAGTACTTATTAAACACAGTGTGCATATTTGTTTTGTCTTATAAATAAACCTCCAATGCTTTTGGTATCTAGGATTTCTTTTATAATGATGAGAAATGTAAATAATTGTTACTGTCTTATATCAATAAATGTTTTAAGTTAAGGCATTTTACAAAATTAAAACCAGGTTAAGCCCTGGCTGATGTGGCTCAGTGGATTGAGTGCCAGCCTGCAAACCAAAAGGTCACTGGTTTAATTCCCAGTCAGGGCACATGCCTGGGATGCAGGCCAGGTGCCAAGCCGGAGGTGTGCAAGAGGCAACCAAGTGATGTATCTCTCACACATTGGTGTTTCTTTCCCTCTCTTTCTCCGTTCCCCTCTATCTAAATACATGAATAAAATCTTTTAAGTAAATATGCACATACATACATACATACATACAATCTTTTTGTTTTTTTTAAAAGAACAAGCTAATAAAGAAGATACTGAGGAGGGGTCTGACATAGGAACTTAGGGTCACTAAATGAAACCCCATGCTAATTACTATGTCTTCCATTTTTCTTTCATTCATGCACTTTGGTTTTGTCCCTCTTGTATAGACTCTTTGGTCATACTTTCAGATGATCTGGTTGATGTGAATTTCTTTTTAACCTCCTTTTTCATACATATAAGCAAGTTATTGATATTTATCAGTGGTTTCTTAAATTTTTCTCCCTGAACAGAGTGGATAGAAAGTTCCCTTTTAAACTAAAGTGGGGATGATAGATCTTAGGATTGTTGGACCTAAAAGGAAATTTATTTTAGAAATAAATGGTGGATATTATAAGGTTTATGATATTAACTATTCAGTGTCATAAACTTCAGAAATTATTTCCTTTTAAGAATATATTAAGACAAAATATATTTCATTCAGTTTGCTATTTAAAATGAAGGGCTCCAAGGTGTAATTCTTTTTAGACCCTAAGGGGGAAAAATCAGATTTTGTTCATTTCTTCTAGTGACCATGTGGGGTGTAGAGAGGTGGAAACAAATAGACTTCCAAACCAACCTAGAAAGTTTATAATCTATTTTAAAAATACATTTGACAGATTTCTGGAAGTATGCATTTGGGTTCTTGATATTACTGAGGAAAATGCTTCTAGACCTTTTCAAATTCCTTAATTTCTAAATATAGTTATGATGTAGAAATGTTCCTTTTTTTTTTTTTTAATATTTTATTTATTATTTTTAGAGAGGAGGGGAGGGAGAGAGACATCATTATATGGTTGCCTTTTACTTGCCTCCAGCTATGGACCAGGCTGGAGACCTGGCTTGCAACCTGGTTATGTGCCCTGACTGGGGAATCGAACCAGTGACCTTTGGGTTTTCAGGCTGGTGCCTTATGAAATATTTCTTTAAAATTCAGTAAATTACTATGTTATCATAACTTTAGTACAAGTGGAGATGGTGGAATAATTCAGTAGTGAATCACCATTTAGCCATTGTGATTCACAAATTATATATAAATTATGTATTATGCAAAACAGACACAAACCATCCTGTGGCAGAACTTAGTTATCTTTAGGAAATCAGTATATTCATCATTTTTTGGTCTACCATACAGGAAAAATCTCTTTACTGTGGTTCTCATTATCGTGAAGTGTTCTAGTAACTGAGTTATTTTTATATCCAGAGAAGTGATACATAATCTTGTCATTGTTTTTTCACTTTATGGATCTCTGACAATGGAGAGTAATTTAGAGTCAGCACATTCCTAGATACTTATATGGTAAAATTTCAAAGATCCTGTTGAGAAGGTAACTTTAAAGTTTTCCTACTCTACTGTCCTTACAACTTCTCTCCAACATCCTTACCCAAATAGAAATATCTCTGATGATAAGAAGGGAAAATGAACATATTTTGAGCACCTGTTCAACATGGACCTGGCTAGAGACCTAGTTTGGCAACCTGGTTACGTGCCCTGACTGGGGAATCAAACCAGCAACTTTTGGGTTCGCAGACTAATTCCTTATCCACTGTGCCACCAGCCAGACCATTATGTACCATATTTTGAGTAGCAGTGCCTTTGAAAACAAGCAAACTGGAATGCCATTTGCTCTTTGTGACAGATTTTAAACTGTCGTCTTTATTACCTTTACTTTAAAATAGTTAGAAAGGTAATTAGTGTATTTCAGAGTTATTTATTTGATAAGATCCTGATAGATTATATTTTGAATGTACTTCCAACATACTAATGGTTATCCAAAGAAAAGGAAAATTAAATTACAAGTCTTCCTGTCTTTATGTAAATAAACATTTTTTTCTCTGTTGCTTTGTTAATAATTGTTAGATTTCTTCCTGAGAAGTCATTTCATGATCAACATTGTTCTCACTGGCTATGAAACGAGTTCCAAATCTCCTGATTCCCATTCCCCTCCCCAATAGTAGTATATTTATTGTGCTTAAATAGGATAGTGGGAATAGTTTGGAGAACCAGTATATAGATGTCACGAAGCTCTAGTCATTACACTGAGCAGCAACAACAAAGTTGTTAAATCCTCTTAGACCAGACAACTATATTTGTTGCATATATTCGGTAATTCTCATGATTACGTGTCTTTGTGGGGGAAAGTATAATTTTAGTGCACAATGAGTACTTTATCATTTACAAAATATTCTGAAATAGTTTGCACAAACAGCATACATCGTACACATTAAGTTTTTTTTTTTCTTTCAAAGAATCCATTTCATTATTTTTAGAAAGAGGGGAAGGGAGAGAGGCAGAGAGGGAGAGAGACATCAATGTGTGGTTGCCTTTCACCTGCCTCCAGCCACAGACCTGACTGGAGACCTGGTTTGCAACCTGGTTATGTGCCCTGGCTGGGGAATCGAACCTGCGACCTTTGGGTTCGCAGACTGGCGCCCTAACCACTGTGCCACCAGCCAGGGCTCACATTAAGTTTTAACAAGCATTTTGAGGCTGAAGGTGATGTTTTTTATTTTTTATTGTATATATTTTCATTATCCTTTAGCCCCCTTATAATTCCCCTCCCTCCAGTCACCACATTATTGTCTATGTCCATGCGTTCTTTTTCCTTTTTGCTCAACCCCTCTACCCTCTGATCTCTCCCTCACTGACCTGTCATCCTGTTTTCTATGAGTTTGCCTATTTTTCTTATTAGTTCAGTTTGTTATTAGAATCTACATATGAGTGAGATATGGTATTTCTCTTTCTCTGACCACTTTATTTCATTTAGCATAATGTTCTCCAGGTTCATCCATGCTGTCCCGAAGGGTGAAATTTTCTCCTTTTTATGGCCAAGTAGTTATCTGTTATATAAATGTCCCTTAGGTTTTTGTTTTCTCTTTTTTCAGGGTTTTTTTTTTTTCATTAAAAATGCAATTGTTATTGATTATGCTGTTACATTTGTCCCAATTTCTTTTCCCTTTGTTCCCCTCTACTCAGCACCACCCCCTCCAGCAATACTACCCCACCTTAGTTCATGTCCATGGGTCATGCTTATGAGTTCTTTGGCTTGACCTTTTCCTGTACTGTTCTTAACATCTCCCTGTCTATTCTGCACCCATCAAATATGCTTCTTAATTCCTGCACCTTTCCCCCTTCTTCGCCTTCCCCCTCCCAGCATCTCACCCCTCCAAATATTCCCCATATCTTTGATTCTGTTCCCTCTCTGGTTGTCTGCTTAGTGTTTATTTTTCTTTTTTAGATTCTGTTGTTGATAGTTGTCTGTTATATTTTTGTTAAAGTATTATTTTTAGAGAGGGGAAGGGAGGGAGGCAGAGAGGGAGAGAAACATCTATGTATGGTTGGTTGCCTTTCACCTTCCTCTAGGTGGGGACTTGGCTAGTGACTTGGCTAGAGTCCTGGCTTGCAACCTGGTTATGTGCCCTTACCGGGAATCAAACCAGTGACCTTTGGGTTTGCAGGATGGTGCCTATCCTCTGAGCCACCAGTCAGGACCTGTTGTCTTCTTAATGTTCATAATTTTGATCCTTTTTTTCTAAGTAAGTCCCTTTAACATTTCATAATATATAATAATGGCTTGGTGATGATGAACTCCTTTAGCTTTACCTTATCTGGAAAGCACTTCCGTTCTGAATGATAGCTTTGCTGGGTAGAGTAATCTTGGTTGTAGGTCTTTGCTGTTCATTATTTTGAATACTTCTTGCCAGGTCCTTTTTGCCTGTAAAGTTTCATTTGAGAAATCATCTGACAGTCTTATAGGAGGAACCCCTTTGTAGGTAACTCTCTTCCCTTCTCTTGCTGCTTTTAAGATTCTATTTTTTATCTTTAACCTTTGGCATTTTAATTATAATGTGTCTTAGTGTGGTCCTCCTACACTAAGTCTAGCTAGTTTGGGACTCTATGCCTCCTGGACTTATATGTGTATTTCCTTCCCCAAATTAGGGAATTTATTGTTTTTTCACATAAGTTTTCAATTTTGTGCTCTTCTTCTTCTTCTGGTACCCTATGCTTCGATTATTGGCATGCTTAAAGTTGTCCCATTTATTCCTTGACATGTTCCTATGTCTCTTTTTTTTCCTCCAGTTTTTGTTTCCTCTTTCTGTGCTGGTTGATTATTTATTTCTTCCTATGTTCCAAATCATTGATTTGAACCCCAGTTTCCTTGCATTCATCCTTAGTTTTGTGTGGATTTTTCTTCATATCACATAGCCTAGCCTTCACATCTTCCATTCTGTTTTTGTTGTACTTAAGTGTATCTTTCAAGTCTGTGAGCATCTTAATCACCAGCATTTTGAACTCTGTCTGTTAGTTTGGCTAGTTCCTTGGCTGTTAGGTTGGCTACCTCTTTATTATTTAGTTCTTCCACTGGCAACTTGATCTGATCCCCTTTTTGGGCCATATTTCTCTGTCTCTCAGCTTGACAGATTTCTGTGTTTACCTCTGTGTTGTGGGTAGTTCTGTTGCACTTGTTACATTGTAAGGGGCAGAGCCTTAGGGACTTGTTAATTCAGGGTGAGTGACACCTGGGTGACGCTGTGCCATTGGGGAGAAGTCTGAGAGGGAATGGTGCTGCTTGCCCATTGAGACCTGCAGTTTCTTCCTCCACCACAAGCCCCACTGGTTATCACAGTCAGAAGCAATATAACTCTTTTTCCTGACTCCGAAACTGTGGGCTGTGTGAGCTGAATGGTTTGGCCTCTGGATTATTTCCTACGTTTAAATGTATGATAACACTTCACCGCTCCTCAGTTCTGCTGCCGCTGTTGCTGCTGCTGTTTTCCTTCCCTGCTCTGCCCCTCCTACCTGTCTGACTATTTCTTTACTTCTTCATTTGTTGCATTTCCATGTAGTTTGATTTTCTGAAATTTCTGCATTGTTTTCATTTAGTTTTGAGGTAGGTGTAAATTTCGTCCAGTTGTGAGGGAGACACAATGTGCCTGCCTACACTACCATCTTGGCTGGAAGTCCTATAGTTGTTTTATCCACTCACCTACTGATGGACACTGGGCTGCTTCCATATCTTGGCGAGTGGAAATATGCTGCAATGAACATAGTGGTGCTTATGTTCTTTCAAATTTGTGTTTTGGGTTTCTTTAGATATATTCCCAGAAGTGAGGTCGCTGGGTCAAAAGACAAATGCATTTTTGATTTTTTGGGGTATCTCCATAATGTTTTCTGCATTGGTTGCACCAATTTGCATTCCCATCAATACTGAGAAAGGGTTTCCCTTTCTCCGCATCCTCACCAGCAGTTGTTTCTTGATTTATTGTTGATAGCCATTCTGACAGGTACAAGATGATACCTCATTGTGGCATTTATTTATTTATTTATTTATTTATTTAAAAGATTTTATTATTTTCAGAGAGGGGGGAAGGGAAAGAGGCAGAGAGGGAGAGACACATCAATGTAAGGTTATCTTTCACCCTTCTCCACCTACTGATCTGGCTGAAGACCTGGCTTGCAACCTGGTTATGTGCACTGGCTGGGAATTAAACCAGCGACCTTTGGGTTTGCAGGCCAGTGCCTTATCCACTGTGCCACCAGCCAGGACTATTTATTGTGGTTTTCATTTGTATTTTTCTGATGATTAGTGACTGACTATCTTTTCATATGTCTATTGGCCATCTGCATGTTCCTTTTTGGAAAAGGGTCTGTTCAGGTTCTTTGCCCATTTTTTTTCCTTTGCCCATTTTTTATGGATTGTTTGCTTTTTTGGTATTGAGTCTTGTAAGTTCTTTATAAATTTTGGTTATTAACCCCTTATCAGAAATATGTTCACCCATTCTGTGGGTTGTCTTTTTATTGTGTTGCTGGTTTTCCTTTGCTGTGCAGAAACTTTTTAGTTTAATGTAGTCTAGTCACATTTATTTATTTTTCCTGAAGGTTATTTCCATCTGCCTTTTGGATGAAAGGTACAGACAGTCCTAGAAAATCTGTACTGTGGTTATCCAGCTGTGATAGGCTAAGTTGCTTTTGGGTTCATTTACTCAGAACTTGTTTTTTTATTTAAGATTTTAATTTTTTTAGAATTTTTTATAGAGAGGGCAAGGGAAGGAGAAAGAGAGGAAGAGAAACCTCGATATATAAAAGAAACATAAATCAGCTGCCTTCCCCAACTGGGGACCCAGCCTGCAACCCAGGCATGTGCTGTGACTGGGAACCTAACTGGTCATCTTGAGGTTTGCAAGTTGGCAATCAATCCACTGGGCCACACCAGCCAGAGCAGAACTAATTTCAGAGTGGAGAAGTTGGGCTTAGTTTTGATGACTGACTTGTGTGAAATATTCACATATTGCTGGTATAATTCTGGTTCTGCCTTAGAGCTTCTAATTGTAAGAAATTAGAATGTATAATTTTGATGCATCAGCATTGTTTGTAACCCTGAGTACCTTAACCTGTCTCAAAATAGGGAGTCAGATATTTATTTGTTTCTTAAAATTATAGGTATATCCTTATCAGCAAGCCCACAATATGGACAGAAAGATTAAGAATGCAGTTCCTTAAAGGTTTTCGATCTTTTTTGAAGATTCTTACCTGTATGCAGGTATGATATAGTTCTGTACATCATCAGTAAGGTAAATTTATTTGTAAAAATATTAACCTCCATCTTTAATGTTTTTAGCAAATTTTGGGTTTTATTTGAGGAAAAATATATTTAGCAACATAAAAATAAAATTTAAACTGCGTCAGTAATCCTGCTTTACTAGATCTTGCCATATACCTTAGTTAACTACTGATATTGCTATTATATCACATGTTGTATCATGTGATATAGTAAAAGCAGTTTGCATGCATTATCTCTTGACCCTCAGAGCAGTTTTATGAGGTAGTTATGCCCTTATTTATCCCCTGATTCAAATATAAGAGATTTGAAGCTTAGAAATAATTTGATCAGGGTCACAATAGTTAGAAAGTGACAGAGTTGGGATTTGAACCCATGCATTCTGATCTAGTATAACAGCCATGTTAAAAAACTGTGTATATGAATATAAATCCTGAAAAATACATTAAAAAATTATATATTTTGGTAGTAGTGAAGTGAAAATGAAGGCCCATATATGTATATATTAACTACTCTTTTCTTGCAGGGAATGGAAGAAATCAGAAGACAAGTTGGGCAACACATAGAAGTAGACCCTGACTGGGAGGCTGCCATTGCTATACAGATGCAATTGAAAAATATTTTACTCATGTTTCAAGAGTGGTGTGCTTGTGATGTAAGTAAAATTGTTGTTAGTAGGAGCAATGCCTTTTTAAGTGCTCTAGTAGGTATCAGTAGTATAGTTTTATGTTGCAACTTCCTTGATGTAAAGATTTATTATTTAAGTAGTTTCTGATATTTTTGAATTTGTCTTTTTACATTTAGGAAGAAAATTCAGTTTTTTCCCCTTAATTAGCAAATGTTCTCCTTGACAATTTCATTTTGCTTAGGAATAGTGGGGTTTAAAAAATACAACAACACACATTTTTAAATTTATGTATTTATTTCCTTGGACATGAAAATAAATAATGTGGAAATTGGGACCGACTATATAACAGACTTTTTAAAACAGGTTTGAAAAATTGTTTATTGATTATTATTTTTTTTTTAGTGAATGGGGGAGAAAGAAAGGGAAACACTGATTTGTTGTCCTAATTATTTATATGCATATATTTGTTGATTCTTGTATGTGCCTCTGATTGGGGATCGAACCCTCAAATGTGCCATATTGGGATGACGCTAACCAACTGAGCTTCCTGGCCAGGCCAACGTAGACTTTTAAATATTTCAACAATAGAGAGGGGTGGATATTCATTTAACTGCTTTATTATATGTTAAACCATTAAGGGAATTAATTGCAAAATATAGAACCAATATATGTTCTTAACTAATAATTTTAGACCTTAACTCTCTTTGAATACACTATCTGGTCCTGACCAACTACCTTATTTGGTTAGAACATCATCCCAATATGCCAAGATTATAGGTTCCATCCTCAGGGCACAAACAAGAAATAACCAATAAATGCATAAATAAATGGAGCAACAAATCAATGTCTCACTCTTTCCCTCCCTTCCTCTCTCTAAAATCAATGAATAACAAAAAAGTAAAAAAAAAAAAAAAATACAGACTTCTATCCAGATTTTCTTTTGGAAAGAAGATTTCACTTATTTCTGTTCTGAGAAACTTGACATTATCAGAGTCAAATTCTTGCACTTTCTTCAGTTTTTCTCTACCTCTCACCATAGTCTATTCGTTGACTAAGTTCCTTTGTATCTTTACTATTGGTCTTTTTCATCTACTAAAACTAATGACTCTGCCTGTGCTCTTTGACTCAACCTGTATTCTTTCTGGACTTTGCTTCCTCAATAATGTTTTCCTCAATTATCTTCTCTGGTAATTCCCACTCTTCATTCATCTGCCTATAAACACATCCTGAAAGACAACAAGAATAAAAGTACCCTTACTTGTCTTTGCTACTTCTACTGTATTCTGACTTTCTTTTTCCTTCTACTCCACTACCAGCAATTAGTGACAGTCATCCTTATACACACAAAAAACCTCAATTTCACACAGTAGCTTTTAGAACTATAAAGACAGAAAATGCTGTCCAGGAATTAGCCACAATACATATTTTTTGGCATGTATAATTCTTGGAAATGAGTTGTCTGTCCTTTATCTTGACATCTGCCAAACCTGAAGTCACCTATATCTACTGTTGTCACACTTTAGCTTCTAAAACCTCCTTACTTTGGCTTCTGCCCTTACCAATTAACATCAACTTCTTTTTGAAAAAATTTCAAAGGACCTATTTAGTAACCAAACTCAGAGCTCGTCTAAGTCCCCATCTTCCTTAAAATGTCTATTACATTGTATTCTCTTGAGTCCTTATGGTCTTTGGAACTTTCTAATTTTTACAAACCTACACTATTCTAATATCTCTATTGACAACCCATTTTGATCGGTGATCGCCTTTCTTTCTTTCTTTTTAATTTAATTTTTTTCCTTTTTATTGATTCCAGAGAGAGGGGAAGGGGGAAGAATGAGGAAAAGAAATGTCCATGTGAAAGAAACATTAATCATTTGTCTCTTGCACAAGTCCCACGTGGGAACTGAATCCACAACCAGGCATGTGTCCTGACCAGGAATTGAACCCTGGGCCTTTTAGTTTGTGGGATGACACCCAACCAAGCCACACTGGCCAGAGCAGTGGTTGCCTTATTTTCTCCAGTTCCTTCTGCCTACTACATGAGATAATTCCTTATAATCTATGTCTTACAGATTTATTATTTCTACTACCACCCTTATAACTTCATAGAGATGGCTCTCCCAACCTATAATGTCACTTCTCTTTGTGTGCTAGACATTTCTGCTTAGATCTTACACTTATATTTCACACTCAGGCTATAATAAATTGATTTGTCATCATTTCCTTCTACTACAATTTGACTTTTCTTGACTGCTCTTGTTCTTTTAATGACTATTGATGAAAGTATGATTCATACATTTATCCATACAGGAAATGTCAGAGCCACTGCATTCTCTATGTTAAATTGTTAATAGATTTTTGATGGGAAATAGTTCTGTGTTCACATAAGATTTGGAAATGCTAAGTTGAACAAATTCAAACAGGTTTTGTTTTAAACCATTGAATTTCTCAGACTCTTTAATCAATGTGCTAATGTTTTTTTAAGATTTTATTTAGAGAGAGGAAGACAGGGAGAACAAGGGAAAGAAATATTAATTGGTTGTCTTTCGCACACACCCCAATTGAGGATCAAACCCACAATCCAGTCATGTTCCCGGATCTGAAATCAAACCAGTGACCTTTTGCTTTGTGGGATGATGCCCAACCTACTGAGACATGCTTCTAGGGCAATGTGCTAATTTCTAAGAGGGATAGTCCCAAAATTTATTTGATCATGCTATTTGTTTTTCAAGATAGAATCAGTATTTAGAGACACTGTCTTCAAAAAGTGACATTTGACTTCTTCCTCACCCTGATTTTAATCTTTCTTATCCTAATTTTATTTTATAATCCTAAAATTTATTTCTCATGAGTGCATTCTTTTTTGCCCAGACTGCCCCACTCTAGTTATCACTTTACACTTATACTATGTAGTAAATCTTCCTGTTGGTTTCCTTGGTTTGTAACATTACTTTCTCTACTCTCTTGACACATTAATTCTTCTGGAAGCAATAAGTGGATTATATTATTTTATTTCAGACACCATCAGTGTATTTACATGTCAATGCCAAGGCATATTTTCAAATTAATTACTCATTAATTCATCCATAAAGCCTTTGATTTATCTTTTTATTTTTTCCTCTACTGCCTGAACAGGAAGTGTACCTCCCCTTACTTGGTTTATTCTGTATTTCTGTTTACAATGCTATCGTTTTCTCATCTATTCTTTGTACTTAAATTCTGCATATCCTTTAGACCCCACTTAAAAGCTGCTTTCACAATATGTCGTACCATTTGTTATGATTTTTTTTTTACCCTAAGCATAATTAGTTTTTATCATTTACATGGTGCTTACAATTGTTTTTACTTTATTTATTTTTAGATTTTATTTATTATTTTTAGAGAGAGGGGTAGGGGGAGAGGCAGAGAGGGAGAAAGACATCAATATATGGTTGCCTTTCACCTGCCTCCAGCTACACACCTGGCTGGCAACCTGGCTTGCAACCTGGTTATGTGCCCTGGCTGGGAATCAAACGAGCGACCTTTGTTGGGTTTGGAGGCCGGCTGGCGCCTCATCCACTGTGCCACCAGCCAGGGCCATTGTTTTTACTGTAATTGTCAGTGTGTGCATGTGCATGTGTATGTTTCTGTCTTGTATTTCCTCCTGGTTTGCAGAACCTGTGGAGGTAGCCCTAATAATACGTAGAACAATTTTGTGCTTGTATTTAATAAATGTTCATTGAGTAATGTGGTGAAGTAGATAATTTGTCAATTTATTTGCATTTTTCTTTTAGGAAGACCTCTTACTGGTGGCTTATAAAGAGTGTCACAAAGCTGTGATGAGGTGTAGTACAAGTTTTATGTCTAGTAGCAAGACAATAGTACAATTATGTGGTCATGCTTTGGAAACTAAGTCTTACAGAGTATCTGAAGATCTTATCAGCATACATCTTCCACTCTCTAGGACTCTTGCTGGTGAGTGTTTATTTTTTGCATGTTTTTATTAGCTTTATTTCCTAGATGTTCTTAGTAATAGAATCATTTCTATTTTTGTTATTTTTGTTTTCTGTTCAGTACGTATAGACATATAGATACTGCACTTAACATCTGTTACTGTCACTGCCTTTCAAAGAGCTGTCACCCAACATCTAAGGATGCTTGTTTTCGTAGGCCTTTTGTTATCTTAGTCCTATAGTGTATGCTTAAGGACTAACTTGGTAACTAACTTGAAAACTAACTTGAGTATCTCCAGCCCAATTTTTTTTTTTTTTTTTTAAAGATTTTATTCATTATTTTTAGGGAGAAGGGCAGGGAGGGAAGAAGAAAGGGAGAGAAACATCAATATATGTTTGCCTTTTACCTGCCTCCGGCTAAGGATCTCGCCAGAGACCTGGCTTGCAACCTGTTTATGTGCCCTGACTGGGAATCGAACCAGTGACCTTTGGGTTCTCAGGCCTGCGCCTATCCACTGAGTCACTAGCCAGGGCCCAAATTTCAATATAGTAGAATCTTGTTGCTGGTTTTTAACCTCTTTTCTGCCTGATTGCTAGAGTCTATTGTTGGCATCACTGTTACTTTCACCACTAAAATCGAAAAATCATGTATTTTCCTTTTTAAAGTGTATTTTATTGATTAAGCTGTTAGGTTGTCCCAGTTTTTCCCTCTTTACTCACCTTTACCCTCCTCAGCAGTCCCCTCCTTAGTTCATGTCCATGGGTCATGTGTGTAAGTTCTTTGGCTCCTTCCTTTCCTATACTATTCTTAATGTCCTCCTGTCTATTTTGTTCCTACGAGTTATGCCTCTTAATCCCTGTACCCTGTACCCCACTCTCTTCCTTCTTCCTACCAGCTGATAAACCTCCAGATGATCTTCATACCTGTGATTTTGTTCCTGTTCTGGTTATTTGCTTAGCTTGTTTTAGTTTTTATTTTTTAGTTTCAATTGTTGATAATTGTGAGTTTGTTGTCATTTTAATGTTCTTAGTTTTGATCATCATTTTTTTCTTAAGACTCTTTAACATTGCTTATAATAATGGCTTGGTGATGATGAACTCTTAGCTTTATATTGTCTGGGAAGCGCTTTATCTGCCCTTCGATTCTAAATGATAGCTTTGCTAAATAGAGTAATCTTGGTTGTAGGTCCTTGCTTTCTATCACTTTAAATGCTTCTTGCCAGCCCCTTCTTACCTGCAAAGTTTATTTTGAGAAATCAGCTGAGTCTTATGGGAACTCCTTTGTAGGTAATTCTCCTCTTTACTTTTGCTGCTCTTAAGATTCTTTCTTTATCTTTAACCTTTGGCATTTTAATTATGGTATGTCTTGGTGTGGTCCTCTCTGGGTCCAATTTGTTTGGGACTTACTGTGCTTCCTGAACTTGTATATCTATTTCCTTTGCCAAATGAGGGAAGTTTTCTTTCATTATTTTGTCAAATAACTTTTTAATTTCTTCCTCTTCCTCTTTTCCTCCTTCATTCACCCTGGTGATTTGGATGTTGGTACATTGATAGTTATCCCAGAGGTTCCTAAGCCTCTCCTAGCTTTTTTTTTTTTTTTTTTCCAAATTTTTTTTTTGCCAATTCCTTTGGCATTCTTGTTTCTTCTTCTTTCTGTTCTTGGTAAATGTTTATTTCTTCCTTTTTTTCCAAATTGTTGATCTGAATCCCAGATTCCATCCTTTCACTGTTGGTTCCCTGTATATTTTCCTGTGTAACCTTCATTTCTTTATTTTTTTTTGCCATGCTCTGAATCCTCTGAGCATACTAATAATCCATGTTTTGAACTCTATATCTGATAGGTTGGCTATCTCTGGTTTGTTTAGTTCTTTTTGGAGTTTTGTTGTGTTGTTTCATTTGGGCCATATTTCTTTGTCTCCTCAATTTATCAGCCTCCCTGTTTGTGTTTCTGTGTATTAGGTAGAGTTGCTTTTACTCTCTCTCTTAGTAGCATGACCTATGTAGCAAAGGCACCTGTAAATTGTGTAGGTAATTGTGAAGGCAGGGCCACTCATGTCAGTGCTTTGTGGCTTTGTTTGTGGTGTCAGCTTGTAGAGGGGACAGTGCTACTGCCTGGCTTCTGGCACTCTCTTCCCTGCACTTACCCCATTTCCAGTCACTTCACCCACTTCCTGGCAATTGGCACCCTTTCAGTTGCTGCCCTGGGGTTTTAGTACATTCTAAGATCATTCTGGCCTTCTAAGCGGTGAAAACCCAGCAGTGTCTTCTGCCACCCCAACCCCCAATGGTTTTCACAACCAGAGGTAATGGATTTTTATCTCTCTAGTGCTGGAATCCTTCCTTGGCTGTGCAGTCTGGCCTGGGGCTGGGATTGCTTGCTCCCAGGTTATCCTCAGTTTTTATATACCACTTGTGAATGTGGAACCATTCGTACGGTCACTGCCTCTCCACTCCATCTCTGTGACCCTGCCCCTCCTACCCATCTGGATAAATGTGACTTATTTACATCTTTGGCTGTTAGACTTCCATAAAGCTCAGTTTTCTGACAGTTCTGGTTAGAAACTGTTATTTGTGTGTGTGGTGGGTTGTTGTTGTTTTTTTTAACCAAGTAGCTGACTTTACCTTATTCTTTTTTTTTTTTTTTTTTAATTTTTTAAATTATTTTTTAAGAGAGAAGGGCAGAGAGGAAGGAAGAAAGGGAGAGAAATATCAATGTATGGTTGCCTTTCACCTGCTTCTAGCTACAGACCTGGCTGCAGACCTGGCTTGCAACCTGGTTATGTGCCCTGACTGGGAATCGAACCAGTGACCTTTGGGTTTGCAGGCTGGTGCCAGTCCACTGAGCCACCAGCCAGGGCCCTGTGTTTTGTTTTTGAGATCTGGTTTTAAGTGTTAATTTCTGTGACATTAAGTACATTCTTTTCTATAGCATCACCAACATCCATCTTCAGGATTTTTCAATCTCCCCAAACTCAAATTCTGTACCATTCAGCATAACACCTCATTCCCCACATCCTGCGGTCCCTGGCAAGCACCGTTTAACTTTGTCTCTCTAATGTGACTATTCTCGATACCTCAAATGAGTGCCATCATACAAATATCTTTTTATAACTGGCTTATTTCACTTACCATAATGTCCTCAAAGTTTTATATGTTGTAGCATATAGCAGAATCTTCCTTTCTAAAGTTGAGTAATGTTTTGTAATATGCATATATCACATTTTGTTTATTCATTCATCCATCAATGGATGCTGCTATTTTCTTCCTTTTGTCTATTGTGAGTAATGTTAGTATGAACATGAATATACAAGAATTCTGTTTGCGTTCCTGTTTTTAATTATTTGGGGTGTATGTCTGTAAGTGGAATTGTTGAATTGTAAAGTAACTTTCCTTTTTAATTTGAGGAACCGCTATATAGTTTTTCATGGCAGCTGCACCATTTTACATTTCTAGTAGCAATCCGTAAGGTTTCCAGTTTCTCCACATCATCATCAATATTTCTTTTTTTTAATAGCATCCAAATGAGTGTGAAGTGATATCTCATTGTGGTTTTGATTTGCAGTTCTCTAATTTATTAAGCCTCTATTTTTGTGCTTATTGGCCATGTGTATATCTTCTTTGGAGAAACATCTATTCAAGTTCTTGTCTATTTTTTTTTTTAAGATATTATTTATCTTTAGAGCGAGGGGAAGGGAGAGAGTGAGAAAGACATCAGTGTATGGTGGCATTTCACCTGCCTCCAGCTACGAACCTGGCTTGCAACCTTGTTATGTGCCCTGGCTGGGGATCGAACCAGTGACCTTTGAGTTCTCAGGCCAACACCTTATCTACTGTGTTTATTGGAGTTCTTAATATAGTCTGGATATTAACTGCTTATCGAATACATGATTTGCAAATATTTTCTCCCATTCTGTGGGTTGCCTTTTCACTCTGTTGGTAGTGTCCTTTGACACAGAAAAGGTTTTAAGTTTTATATAGTTTAATTTATTTTTCCTTTTGGTTACCCAAGCTTTTGGTGTCATATCCAAGAAATTATTGCTGAATCTAATGTCATAAAGCCTTTCCCTATGTATTCTTTTATGAGTTATGTAAATTTAGCTTCTAAGTTTAGGTCTTTAATTCCATTTTTAGTTAAGTTTTGTTAGTAGTATAATTGACATGTCATTTTATGTCACTGCTACTTTTATAAAAATACATACTACAGAAGTTTTTGTTTCTTTTGATCCTTTATTAAGAGCAAAATAAGTGTATCTTGAGGGGCAGCATTATTTTTATGTAATGTATATTCATACCTTATACAGTGTAGGATCTATTTATTTATTTTTGAGATTTTATTTATTAATTTTAGACAGAGGGGGAGGGAAAAAGGGAAAGAGACACCAATGTATGGTTGTCTTTCACCTGCCTCCAGCTATGGGTCTGGCTGGAGACCTGGCTTGCAACCTGCTTATGTTCCCTGGCTGGGAATCAAACCAGCTTCGGGTTTGCAGGCAGACGCCTTATCCACTGTGCCATGAACCAGAGCTAGGATCTTAAATATAATCAGTAACACTGGTTCAAAATTAGAAATCAAAGGTTTACATTCTGAGGTTTCATTTCTAAATTTAGTAGATGTATATTTAAATCTCATAAGTTTCTAAACTTGGTGAGTTAACCAATAAACTTAAATGGATTTATTGCTTTCTTATTTCTTCCTTTTTTTAACATGTAGGTCTTCATGTGCGTTTAAGCAGGCTGGGCGCTATTCCAAGACTGCATGAATTTGTGCCTCTTGTGAGTGACTGTATTAAGAGTTGATTTATTTACATCCTATTCTAAACACCTCCTGGTTAATGAGTGGGAAGAAAAATAATATTTTGAAACACACCTGAATAATTCCAATTTAGTAATTTTACATATATGTATATATACGTAATTCATATGTGTGTTATATATATATATATTACATTGAAATCTCCGTCAGGAATTTATAGTCATCTAGTTTAAGCCTTTCCTTTCTACAGATGAAAATATTGAGGATTATATACTGTGATAAGTTTGAGACATATCCAAGCCTTCTGAGAAATAATAAACTTGACTTCATTCTGTTTCAGGAGGACTTTCAAGTAGAGGTTCTAGTGGAATATCCTTTGCGTTGTCTGGTATTGGTTGCCCAGGTTTTTGCTGAGATGTGGCGAAGAAATGGGCTTTCTCTCATTAGCCAGGTATGGCAAGGCCAATTATTCACATTTATGAATGTGTTCATTTTCTAATTTTTAAAAAATAAATACTTTTACCTTACGTCCCTGGATTTTGCTATTTGCTTTTTATTTTCTTGTGTAAATGCAGAAGTAAAAGTTCTAGTGACCATGTATACATTTCTCCTTTATTCTACTGAGTGGATAGATCAGGTGGAAGCTAGTAGTATCACCAAAAACCTGCCTATTAACATAGGCCTTTTCTGAAGATTACCTTACTTGGGGACCTATAGTCTTCCACTTAGCTGTCTTAATTGGAGGCCACCTTATAATTTCCCTTTTGATTTAGAGCAAATAAAGATAAGTACATTGTTTAAAAGGTGGGAAAACAGAAATTGTAAAAATACACATACCACTTGGGAGAAAAATGGTACTATGATTGATTGTAGAAATTGGTTTACTTTTATTTAAGTGGGTATTTTAAACTTGGGGAAATATTTTTGTTATGCATGTTGAGAGTAATAACTAACAGATCATTTTTAACTGTGAAATATTTTTATGCCATATTTTCTCAATTTACCCTCACAAATCCCTTAAAATGGTTCGTAGATTTACAGCTTTTTGTTTTTTGGGCTTATTTTTTTTTTTCCACTAAGGAGTTCTTGGACTTTCTAGTTTAGAGGAAGTTTTAAGAATCATTTTTGTTGAGAATTCTACTTGAAATAAAATCTTTTTTGTAGCTTTTATTCTACCTTTTATTTTATAGGTATTTTATTACCAAGATGTTAAGTGCAGAGAAGAAATGTATGATAAAGATATCATCATGCTTCAGGTACTTGTTTAAATTACTTCTAATATTTATATCTCAGCCTTTCTTCTTAGATTCCTTGTAATAAGAGAAAGTATTATAGTTATTTTAAATTTATTTCCTTAAGATTTTCTTTCTGTTAAAATATGGTACAAAAATGGAAGGATCTACTATATTATCTTCCGCAGACTGACTTTATAATTTTTCTGACAGTACTGTGGAGACAAAAACGTTTCCTATTTAAGACACAAGAACTGTGATGCTGTGTATCTTTCACAGATTGGTGCATCTTTAATGGATCCCAACAAGTTCTTATTACTAGTACTTCAGAGGTATGAACTTGCTGATGCTTTTAACAGAACCATATCAACAAAGGACCAGGTATGCAACAGAAACGGTGGTATGATTTAATTCCAAATAGTATTATTGTTAACAATTTTAATCATATTTAATATTGTTATTCTTTATGTATATATGCAAAAATCACACATACGTTTAACATGCATATGTCTGCTTATATTTACATATACTTATATATGTATAATTTTTCTACTTTATGAAAAACAGACTATATAGATAAAAGAAAGGAAGAAAAATCATATGAAACACTGCCTCCTAAAAATTAATCACTTTTAAAGTTTTGGTATCTTGTTGCTTGGTTTAAAGATTTTATTTATTTACTTTTAGAAAGAGGGGAGGAGAGAGAAAGTAAGGGAGAAAAACACCAATGTGTAAGGGAGAAAAACACCAATGTGTAAGAGATGCATCAGTCGTTTGCTTCTTGCACACCCCCAACTGGGACCAGGGCATGTGCCCTGACTTGGGAATTGAACTGGCAACTTTTTGGTTCACAGGCCAGTGTTCAGTCCACTGAACAATACCAGCCAGAGCTCTTGTTTGTTTTTAAAGCAAAAATTGAATAATTTTTTATATGCTATTTTGTAATCCGCTTCAAATGTTTAGTAAAATTCTGTGATGGGTTTTTTCTTGTTCTAAGTATATATACAACTACATCATTTTTTAAATCATCATTTTTAATGGTTGTATACCATTGCACTTAATGAATGCATTATACTTTAGTTGCTTATTGCTAAAGAGTTTTCTTTTAATTTTTGGTTTTATAAACAAAATCTCTGTACTTTGAGGTTTAAACACTTGCTTAATTATTTTGTTAAGATAAATTCTTTGAAGTGAATTCGCTGGAGGCAACTGCTTTTTCTTAAGACTTGAAGACTTTAATATATGTTGTCAAATTGCTTAATAAAATTATAGGTTTCAGGTGTACAATTCAATAATGCATCATCTGTATGTTGTATTGTCTGTTCACCACCCTGCATCGTCTCTTTCCATCACCATTTATCCCCCTCATCTTCTACAACCCTGAGTCCCCCATTCCCTGTGGTAATCTCCATGCTATTATCTTTCTGTATGACCTCTCTTCCTTCTTTCCTTCTTTCTTAATTCCTTCACCTTTTTTACTCGGTCCCACAACTCCCCTCCCTTCTGACAGCTGTCAGTGAGTTCTCTATCTGGGTATTTGTTACTATTTTGTTAGTTTGTTAGATTCCACATATGAGTGAAATCATACGGTCTTATCTTTCTCTTACTGATTTATTTCACTTAGCATAATGTTCTCCAGATCTATCATACCATCACAAAGGATAAGATTTCCCTCTTTTTTATGGCTAAATAGTACTCCATTATGTAAATGTACCACAACTTAAAATTTTTTTTTAAATTTTGCTTTTTAGTGATTTGAGAGAGAAAGAGAGAAAGATGTTTTTTCATTTACTTATTCATTCATTGGTTGCTTCTTGTATGTGCCCTGACCAGGGATTGAACCTGCAACCTTGGCATATTGGGATGACACTAACCAACGGAGCAACCCAATCAGGGCTTTACCACAGTTTTATCTTCTCATCTAATGATTGACATTTGGGCTGCTTCCAAATATAGGCTATTGTAAATGCTTCGGTGAACATAGTGGTGCATATTTTTTTTTTGAATTAGTGTTTAGGATTTCTTCAGAAATACTACATAAATGAAATTGCTGAGTCTTAAGTCAGTTACATTTATAACTTTATTTTAAGATTTTATTTATTATTTTCAGAGAAAGGGGAAGGGAGAGAGGCAGAGAGGGAGAGAGACATCAATGTATGGTTGCCTTTCACCTGCCTCCAGCCCCGGACCTGGCTGGAGACCTGGCTTGCAACCAGGTTATGTGCCCTGGGTGGGAATCGAACCAGTGACCTTTGGGTTCGTAGGCCAGCATCTATCCACTGACCCACCAGCTAGGCCATTTATAATTTTTTTGAGGTCACACCATACTGCTTTCTGCAGTGGCTGCACCTATTTCCATTCAGTGCATGAGGGTTCCCTTTTCTCCACATCCTTGACAACACTTGTTTGTTGATTTATCGATAATAGCCATTCTGACAGGTGTGTGGTAATGTTTCATGGTGGCTTTAATTTGCATTTCTGTGATAATGAGTGACATCAAGCATCTTTACATATATTTCTTGGCCTCGTTGAAGATGCCTTTTCAGGTTTTTAGCCTGTTTTTCACTTGGATTGTTTGGGTGTTTTAATTTTGTTTTTTAAGTGTTGAGTTTTATGAATTCCTTATAAATTTTTAATATTAACCTCTTACCAGATGTATCTTTGGTGAATATATTCTCCCATTCATTAGATGCCTTTTTGTTTTGTTGATGGTTTCCTTTGCTGTGCAAAAAACATTTTAATTTGATGTAGTACCATTTGTTTACTTTTTGTTTACTTTCTTTTGTTTCCCTTGCCCAAGGCAGTATACCAGAAAAAATATTGCCATGTCCAAGATTTTATTGCCTGTTTGTTTTTCTCTAGAATTTTTAATGGCTTTTAGTCTTAAAATTTAAGTATTTTTTCCCGTATGAGTTTATTCTTTTATATGGTGTAAAAAGGTAGTCTGTATATTTTTTTAAGATTTTATTTATTATTTTTAGAGGGAGGGGAAGAAAGAGAGGAAGATAGATATCAATGTATGGTTGCCTTTCGCCTGCCTCCAGCCACAGACCTGGCTGGAGACCTGGCTTGCAACCTTGTTATCTGCCCTGGCTGGGGAATCGAACCAGCGACCTTTGGGTTCGCAGGCCAGCACCTTATCCACTGTGCTACCAGCCGGGGGTAGTCTATTTTTTTTGCAGGTATCTGTCCAGTTTTCCCAACGTCTTTTATTGAATAAAAGAATTTACTTCATTGCATGTTTTTGCCTCCGTTATCATAAATTAATTAACCATAAAAGTGTGGGTTTATTCATTGGTCTCTGTTTTGTTCCATTAATCTATATGCCTATCTTTATGCCGGTACCATGCTGTTTTGATTACTGTGGTCTTATAGTATAGTTTGATATCAGGTAATGTGATTTCTTCAACTTTGTCTTTTTTCTCAAGATTGCTATGGCTATTCAGGGTGTTTTGTGGTTTCATATAAATTTTTGGAATATTTGTTCTAGTTCTGTGAAATAGTTCATGGGTATCTTGTTAGGAACTGCATTGAACATATAGATTTTTTTGAGTAGTGTAGACATTTTCATGAAGTTAATTATTTCTGTTCAAGAACATGTTATATGCATTCATTTATTTGTATCTCCTTCAGGTTTTCTCTGAGTATAGATCTTTTATATCCTGATGGCTATAGCTAGAACTTTGAAGACAATGTTGAATAGAAGTGGAGAAAGTGGACAGCCTTGTCTTGTTCCTGATCTTAGGGGGAAAGCTTTCAGTTTTTGTCCATTAAGTATGATGTTGGCTTCAGGTTTCTCATAGATGGCCTTTATGATGTTGAGGTATGCTCCCTCTATTCCCATTTTGCTGAGGGTTTTTATCATAAATGGTTGCTGTACTTTAT